>JAWQRM010000470.1:0-22411 GCA_033557675.1 Coptodactyla brooksi | reverse complement strand
GTAAAAACGAAGTCACTACTACGCCAAAATTTGAAGAGAGGATGCTCCACGCACGTTTTGCTAACCAAAAAGGCGACGCTTAATTGAGGCTTAATTGGTTTTTCGCAACCAATAGAAGACCAACTAAGCGTTTCCTTACCTTACCCCCCCTACCCGTTTACACAATATCTCCCGTACAGCGTTTCCCGTCCCCGTGTTATCTAGCCTAAGGTTACAGAGCCCCTGGCCCAACCCTTTACAACTGCCAACCCGCCCAGCGTTTCCTCTAAATCTATTTAACCTAGTCTATCAAACTATACAAAGGGCTAATCGGTATTGGCCCTCTATCTTTATTAAGTCTATTTCTACATTTAACAATTTCTATGCTTTCAAATGCATCCAACAACTTATTGTGGGATACATTTCTAAGCAGTTTTACGTTTTCTACACTTATCCTGTGGTTGCTGTTGCAAATATGTTCGACAGCGCTAGATTTTTCGGTACAACATATTTTAAGTGAGCCATGTGCTCTTTGAACCTTGTTTTGACTGACGTTCTAGTTTGCCCAACACACTTTTTATCACAATCAGTACAATTAATTTATATATTGCACTTTTTCCAGCATATTTAGTTTGTTAATCATCAATATTCTTTTGTTAATGAGAGTGAGTCCTGCTCCTGCTGATAGAAACATTATTCAAGGTGTAGGTTCTATATTTAGTGTGTTGAATATTTTTTTCAAAAAAACGCCAATTTTGCCATGGGCCCTGAACAAAGAAGTTCACAACAATGAATCTTTACTCTTGTATGTATGTAAGTGTTTATTAGTTTTAATTTTGAATATAGTTTATTTAGTATTATTCTCTAAGATAAGACAATAACAACATTTGTCCCACCGCAATACTCGTTAATATTCTGTAATAAAACAACTGCAGTAAAATACAATATTTACTTCACCTATAGCAATAAGTATCTGTTAGAAGTGCACGAAAATAGTACATCGTACATCGTACATGACTTTCTCGTACCTTGCCTCTGGTTTAAATATATTAAATATATTGAAATATATTCCAAAAAATGTGTAATAATGCCCAAACACTTGGTGGCCCCCAAATCTTACAAGGACTTCAAAAATATCATAATATACAGGATGTTCCATTTAAAAATCTGAAAGCTACCCACCGTTTTTAGAATAAGCAGAACAGTTCGATGTGATGCAACTTCTATTTGAAACATTTTCATCTAGAAAGAGCAATAACAGTTCTAAGAAAAAGTTTGCATTCATAGCTGTCATGTTTTTTCGACAATACGAAATAACGCCCAAACGCTACAATTTAAAGCTAAGGTATAATAATTAAAGTGGCGCTTAAATCTTGTAAATATTTAAAAAATGTAATAATGTACAGGGTGCTCCATTTAAAAATCTGAAATTGGACAGTTTTTAGTATAAACTGAACGCCCTGTATATGCGAAAACTCTTTCAAATTTTGAAGTGTTCAATTTCATGCAACATTCATTTGAACATTTTTTCTGAAGAGAACAGTAATCAATTATGCTTATAACTTGAGAACTGTTGATTTTAAGCATGTACTATCCTTATAGTTTTTTACCCGTAATTTTATGTAGATTACAAAAATATATTTTGTTACAAAGAGTTATAAAAAATCAAAAAATGTTTAGGTACCTCAACCATATGTACAAGTTTTACGAAATCCATATTGAGTATAAAGAGATCTCCTTTAAGTTTTTCGGTGGAGTTTCAAAAATACAAGATTTCAAACACAGGGCTCAATTATTCTCAATCCGATAATAGATTTCAAGAGGGACCTGCATTTCTCGGATGTAAGTCGATTGTTCCGGTTACTCTACTGCGAACTGAAAGTTCTTTATTCCAGTGGACAATTGTAGAATGATACTCTAAGGTACTTGCTCCATGACAACCTAATCCTATCCACAAATCTGCTTTAGTGTGCATAGTATGAGCGTTTTATAATATCGACGAACAATCAATAATAAGAGAATAATGCACGTCTGAAATATATCAACAACAATAAGAGTAAGGAAGATGGATTGCATGTAATAAATCATTAAATAAATACGGCGTTGAAACAAATGCTTTCAGTTTACAAATATTCGTAATGAAATGTTAAGAAAAATTATGGGCTAATCACCTTAATCCCGCCTTTTACGGAAAAAGGGTAGAAATGTGAAATTATTCATCCGCCAAGGAGCGTAAAATCGAGAAAACGCTTGCCCGAGGTCTCCAGTGCTCGCGTTCGACCAAAGTCCGGAAAATTCCGTTTAAAGTTCAAATAAAACGAAAAAGTATACGTTCTTGCACCGTAGATCTTCAATACTAGAACTTTCCTAAAATTTCGGACTTGGAAAATCCTTAACTAAAGGTTTTCATAAGAAAATGACCAGCTTCAAACCGGTCCGTAATACTGTGACAAGTTTTAAAGCTTGAAACGTAACAAAAACGAAACAGGAAAATGTAGAGACTGATCCCAGAAATAGTACAGGAGGTTTCTTATTGAAAAACGGAATAGTTTGGTAATTTATAAACGAATATACTGAATTACGGTAAAATTATAAACTTAGTATTAACAACATGGCGGGACATGGCATATATTTCGAAACAAAGGATATTTATTATGACCGATACCAATTATGTTAAACAATTCGAGCGAAAATTAATACACCATATGGTTGAATTTGTCCCTCTAGGATATTATTGATGCAGTAATCAGCATTAATGCGCATTATTAACTTCCACCAAACCCTGTGCGTCCATCCCAACCAATTCCATCCCAAAATATAATTGAACCTTCACCAAAGTTTAGCACTAAGTTTCAAGCTGCATACCATTATCCAGCCTTGCTGTATACTAAGTGGCATCTATGTGGCTTGCTTAACTGGATTCGCTTCATATGTAAAGAGAGTACTTCCCCATTAGAATTTGTTCTAAATGTGTATTCCGTTGAATAAATAGGGATTAATTCACAAACGGTTTAGAAAGTAATAACCATGAAATATCACGCATATTGCTACTGTATGGTATGCTATGTAAGTCTACTCTAGCAATATCAGTGACAGCACTTCAATTTTACGCACTCAAGTGCAAATTTTCACTATGTAAGTTTCTGACATCTGATTGTGATACGTCACAACCTGTGGGTAATAAATTATTACTTAATGCAGTGAATTAAGCACCAACAGTGTACGACGATTGTGGGAACTAAGCATCTGACTGTGTAGATTCCTGTACGTGCAATTTACATTATTTAGCTGCTACTAGTAATAACAGTGTAGTGATAAGAAAGGCACCATGAAATGCCATTATAGAACTTGAACTTACTTTGCGTACTAAAGCATGAACGCATAAAATATTAATTTGAAGTCACCTGCTTTATTAAATAGATCGCATTATTTATTACCTACTAAGAGGCTCATATCCGAGTTAATATTGCATATACCATGACATTATCTTACCTTCACCCTGTCGAATTATTTAAACAATTGTAAATACCGTACGTGTGCAGTGCATGTTCCTGAATAATGTGCATAATGTGTCATTAAAATTTGATGGATCTTTTTTTTGCTCATGAGTAGCTGGTATATAAATAATATATTTACAATCTTAAAAGTTTCCTTTAACGGTTTCTTGTTTAATACCCTTTAGTCGATATTTATTTGTTTTTTTATTACAAATTTTCAGAAAAGTTTATATATATATATATATATATATATATATATATATATATACAATTAATAAATTTTTAATTAACATTGTACTTAGATATTGCTCTTAATTGAAACTGATACTTCTACAAAAACAAGTGATGTTTACAACAGTATACAAAAATAATTCCCAAAATAAAATATTTGTAATGCGTAGTAAGATTCCCAGGTCCAAAACTAAACCCCTCAACACAATTATTTGTGCAAGAATTCGATTGCCGTATTCGTTCCTATTTAGTTTGGTTGCTAAATAATTAATTTTTGGTGGCCACCCTAAATTAAATCAGGTGCGCTGTTTATTTAATTATTAAATAAACAGTGCTTCTGCAGCATTTTGATGTCATTTTCCACAAATTAAAACGACTTCAGTTTAATTTAACCTCTGTACAACGGAGCATCACGTTAGCCGGCAATAAGAACAAGAACTGTTAAGTTGACAAGGTAGATGTTCTTAAGTAATCAAACTGCCTATTCCTGCGGTATACGCAGGATATAGGCATTCAAAGTTGAATGCCTATTTATATTTAAAGTTGAAACCATTTCCTGAAGCTGAAACCATTACAAAAATAAACACTTTATTGACGGTTTCAGAACAAATACTTCTCTTTTAGTTTTTCAGTTATTACCTGCGAGAATCTTAACTGGGACAACATGTATAATTAAAACTTGCGATGAAAAAATGTAACTAAACCCTGATGGTGTAAACAGTATTTTTCGACAATTTCAATACACAATTAGCAAAGATATAGACAGCATAAATTTTGAGAAATACTGACCGTTATGCAATGCAGAAAAAAATATGAGAAAATATCATTCATAAGGAAAGTTTCAACTGTCAATATAAGTAATGATAGGGAACCTAGCCTTTGAGCAAAAGTAAAAGTTACACAAAGGAAAATACAAGGGAATTGGGGTGTATTTTGATGACTAAACAAGGTTAAGTATCAAAAACCATAAAATTCTAATACATCAAATTGTAATCTACTGTTATTTCTAATAACTAAGGTGTCTAGGAATGGTAATGTCCCATTGTCCTCTATTTCATATATAAACTTTATAGTGGGGAAACGTGAATTTAATTGAGCAATAAAATCATCAACATTGGCTCTTTTCGTGTTAAAAATCGCGAATATGTCACGAACATACCTATGCCATACCCTTGGAAAATAATTAAACTCTTGGATAGCCTGGGTTACAAACTTACTCATAAAGAGATCTGCAATAAATGGTGAAACACAATTGCCTATGCCCGTTCCTTCGTTTTGTCTGTAAATTGTCTCTAAATTGAAAATAATTCTGATCATACACAGCTTAGTCAAGAGTTCTTTATCTATTTACTTATTCATTATTTTAATCATTATTTATTTAATGGTTATCAAATTCGTTTGATAACCATAAAATAAATAATTAATGGGGGAGTTCATGATACAATCCCCAGGTTTATGAATTTTTGGGAGACAATATAGCCTCTGCAAGGTTACTGACTGTGCAGTAGCCTTAACGTGCTTTTATCGGGCTTTTGGCTTCTCTTACCATTTTTGATAATCGATTCCTTGAAACGGGACTGTACTATCCACTATAACAACCTTATTGCACTTGTCTGCTTTTAGATAGAAACAGTTTTTGAATCTCAAACCTCTGACTAACTTTCGTTCTTTTTTCAACGGGTTTGCCTTAATGGAGACTTTATTCTTTGAGAATTGGTTTCTGCAGTCAGGTTCGTCAAAATGACATTACAGAATACGAAAAGTACATTGAAGGTAATCTGAACATTATCAGAGGAGCTTGAAATAAGAAATTGTGGGGACAATTAGATTCGCTTCTACTGTATTATTTAATAGAGTGTTGGAGAAGATAATGAGAGAAGTGATATTGGACAGAAGCACAAAGAAATTAACATATAAACAGAAGGACATGATAAGATTGTAGAAATGATGGAACTTTGAGGAAATGAAAAATTAATACTTAAGAGTTCCTATAGATAATGAGAGAAAGAAAGTCAATCTAGGCAAGGCGACTGATGAGCAGGAGGAATCAAGAGACTACTAAAGTCAGTGGACATCTTATGAAAAACCAAAGTTAATGTGTATGGGACGATCCCAAGTTCAATATAATAATAATAATAATAGAACTTAAATAAACAGGACTAGTAGTACCACAATTTCTTTCTGCTTATGTCCAGTATACTAAATTATGGATTTGCAACCTTTGGTTTTGTAGCAAAGTTAGTCAACGGTTGCCAATTGTTTCGCTTCCTAAGGACGTTGGGATATCCAGAAAGAGTGGAGGGTAATAAAACGGTACTCACAGAGAAGGAAATGGGGATAGGTGGTTATGGAGGATTTGAAGGCGGAGGAAAATAAGAACTAGAAGAACGCAGCTAATGTTAGAAAAGAATTGAGAAGAATCGCCCATAACTTTCAATATACCTTATAACATCAGAAGGTAAGGAGGTGGTTTAAAGTTGGTTAACGAATTATTGTCATTAAATATCTGCATTCATTACATTAGATTCCTGGCTGTCTTAATAAGCGTGTAGCTTTAAAAACATCAGTGTCGGGTAGAACGGCTAACGTGACGCAGATTAAAATTCCCCTGAAACATTGTGGCGTTAATTTTTCCGACGGGACATCACGGCCGCCGGAATAAAACGCCTTTTCAGTATACCTTCCGTGCGATAGAATCTGGAACGCTGCGGAGACGTCACGGTACTACGAAAAAGAAATCCATAATTACCAGCGCCTGAGCGGGGCGCGGTCTGGTCTACACGACAGGACCTCTAAGAGATGTCTGCCGATAGTTAAAAGATAAAGGAGGGCCAGAACACGCGATCGCGCAAAGGGTTTAATAACCACTGGCCAACGTGTGAAGAATTTGACTAAAACCTACGGTGGTCACTAATTGGACGGCGGAAAGGTGAATACGTTTCGAGAATATAATTTTAACTGAATAAACAGTGAACTAATTTCCCTTATTTCGTGGTCCACCTGTTTCCATTTCCATTTGAACAAGCACCTGAAATGTTCTTCCTTCTAGTGTATGTGGGTTATCAAAGGAAATACTGCAATCCTGGGTTAACTCATGTATTACTCAATTACATTACTAAATCTACCCTCACTACAATGACTTCTCTAACATCACTTTTCTATTTCCACTTCCTCTAACATAACTTTCCAATTACTTAAAAAAAATATTTAACTAAAAAATTTTCTTTAAACCGTAGTAAAAAGTTTCAGCTTACTTCCTAATTCATTTCTTACCCATACCCTATTATTAAGTAACTTAATTAACTTTCCTGTTAATTTTTGTTTCAATCAAGTTATTTTCCGCCTCATTCGAAGCATTTTGTAGTATAAATTTCAATTCAGTAGGGGAACCTGTCCAAATTATACACTAGATCAATATTCCCCAATATCTTACTGAGCAAGTTACACAATTACACTTTATATATTACACTAGTTCATATGGTAAATATTTGGTTACCGTGTGAATTGTTTTGTTATATGCCAAGCACCAAAATGGAGCCCATGAACTTTATGTACTTTAAAGCTTTCGTTAATAAAATTATTAACAAAAGCTTTTGCTACAGTGTCCATACTCATTTATAATCGAATACATATCCGTAAGTTTTGTTCGCAGTGTATTATAAAAGTATTTTCTTATGAACTTCACATCATCTTTTAAATTATTCCAAAAATAATACTTCTTAATGTTAGCAGAAGTATGATTTATACTGATCTGCGTTCCAGTAGGAAGTAAATGAAATTTATTCAATATTAATTGCCTTGTTTATTTCAGTCAGTTTTCTTTAATTTTCTTTTATTTCTCTATGCGCAGTTACATAATGTTCATTTCATGGTAGGAATAACTTATATTCCTAGCATGTCCTTAATACTGCATATTTCTAAAAATTGACTATCATTTTCTTTAGCTTGATGCCTACTCATCACATAAGCATTGCTAGTCAAGTTTTCTTTTACTTTTCACACAGAACTTTCTTTTTCTGTCACCTAATCTATAGTAAAATCATATGCTTCGGATTAATTAATTAATCGAAACTTCCTTAATCTAGACGATGTAAAAATAAAAGTAAAAATTGTATAAGACCTATTTTTCTTGCATATATATATATATATATATATCACAGACGTTGGTTTTCGAAAAAGATATAATAGAAGTTGCGGGAGAAATTTGATTTTTAAATATATGTGTACAACAGCTTCTCTTGAAAATTGATTTCTTCATTAAATAAGTGTTTTTCAGTAACTTTATTAATTTTATCTATATAATATTGCTTAGTTATATCCATTTTTCTCCTCTTATTACAGTAAGACAACATTTTAACATTATTAAAATCTATTTTATGCCCTGTAGAAAGTAGATGACAATATACAGAGAAATTTGGTCTGATTTTATGTTCATTTTTTCTATGTTTAAGATTTCTTCCGGTCTGACCAATATCCTCTACAATTCACAGTTCATGAAGTAAATACCACTCTTTTCTAGGAGTGGTTTTATTTCTTTGAAGTTGGATAATTGATTAAATATGGAGAAATTGACGGTATAGGTCAATAAAATTTTATGATTTCGAAATATATTTTTTTTTATTTTAAACTTGTTGGGTTACGGACTTGTGGTGGGGGTCATGGATATAGCTCCCTATGCGTCAACTAAAACTTTCCAATATGGTATATGAAGCCTTCATGGGTTGAATTTTCTTGAATGTGTAAAGGATTTTTAACAGTATTACATTTTAATTCCAAATTTTTAATAATCTTAATAGGATAGCTAAATGTGATCTATTTTGTATATGTGATTCAATTCTTTATTTCTATGAATGGAATTTAAAGGATAATTATAAACACAGTTGAAAAAATATCTAAAGGCAGCTGATTTATATGATATAAAATAGTAAGAATCATCAGGAATGATGATACTTTTGGAAGATAGTTTTCTGCATATATCATATTCTAATTTATTACTGATATTTCATATTACTGTTTGATTCTACTTCAATAGTGAATTTAAGTTTTTGTGTAATATTGCTTAAATAAATATGAAAGTCATTTAGCTCACTTAGCAAGAAAAAGAGGCTTTTGTTTACAATTTTTACTTTTAATAAATCTAGGGTGTATCAGAATAAATATGAAGTTTATGACCAAACAAATAGGTGCGAAGATGGTTAATAGACCAAACTATAAGTAGTAATTCTTTTTCAATTATATGTACTCATTGCACAAGACATTTCTTCTTATACTGACCACAACACGAACGTATTCATAAATATATGAACTAAATTATGCAACGCCTTAGTTAAATAGTTAATAACCAACATGTCTCCCACATACGCTCGCTAGAAACTGGATCGGGAACAATGGAATTGGATAAGTTTCAGATGCCTAAACTGCCCAAGTGCTTAGTTTACCTGTAATGGGAATTGTCCACGACTCGTATATGTAGGAAGTAGCTCGGCAAAAGCTTCGTATGCTTAATATTTCGAACTAAATTATATGCAATTATCATCAAATGGAATTATCTGCGCAAATCTACAGAGGTCTGCTAAATACGAACTGGGGTTTCAAGGATCGAAATCAGCAATGAACGTGAATACAATTATTTATAAATAAATACAATTATTTAAAGCACATACTCAAAGAATTGTAAGCTCAGCAACTTCGTCATCCACACCAAGAATAAATTGTATTACTTTAACTATCTGTAATAACCACCCACAAATCTCTACCCACAAAAGACTAACAGACTGTCTATCATCTATATTCAGGTCCGTAGCACACCTTGTTTCCACTTTATATGATTAATATCCTTTTTTACAATTACGACAATTAAAGTTCCAATGAAATAAATTAATCTTCGTAACTGGTGTCAGTATCATCTGATTCGGAATCAGTATCATCCTGGAAGTGTTACTATCAAGCTGATACTAACACTTCCGGTGCCATATTTGGTGCAGTTCTTTCATCAATGTATCTATTACTTTACAATGAAGGAAACGTATTATTTTACAGAATGCTTATTTTCATTTCACTTTAAACCGATTCTACGGACTACGGATTAAGACTTAATAGTAGGGAGGCAAACATAAATCCATGTATATCGTAAATCTTCATATATTAGGTATGTTCTGTGTTTTCTACTTTGCAGGAGTTTGGTAGTTCACTTTTCAGTTAAATTGTTTTCCTTTCCTGTATATAAGTATATTTGCGTTTTTATTAGTTGTTGTTTGTCTGGTAATGTGCATTATTCGTTAGACCGACATCTTTGTAGACAGCATGGTAATGGATTCTTACACCTAATAATCAGCAGAATAATATTGCCGCTGGATAGAAGAATTCATATACAATATTCTGCTGATGATCATCAGCAGAATATTGTCCTTCCGACGGAGCTAACATGGTTAGCAAATCGTGTGTTGGGCAGTCAATTTTTTGGTTTGCTTAAGTAGTGTACTTAAACAGAAGGTTCCAAGCCCGCATGTTGGCTTGACAGGCAACAAAAAGTTCATTTTTAAGCAGTGACTTCCAAAACCAACTTATAAAATGATGATGCATAATTTATTTAAAATCTTATCGAACCTTATTCGTGACACTTTTTAATTTCACATATAACGGTCTATTTATAATAGTAAATAGCCAAGGGAAAAGTTCGTGGCGTTTTCTCATCAAAATTTAAACACATTTTTTCTTATATCTTAAACAAACCTTATTAAATCAAATATGTACCACTTTAGAACACTGAGAATTCTGGACGAGAAACGTAACTAAGTGATTTTTACAGAGGTCTTTTGAAACCAGATTTACACAATTAAGAGAGTTATGCAGAGAGCGAAGCAAATGGTAGCCGGGCGAGGCAAGGTCCGGGCTATACAGTGGATCCATCAAAACTTCCCAGCCGAGCTCTATCAATTCTTGTCGAATCATTAGAGATGTGTGTGGTGTGATATTGTCGTGATGGAAGACAACGCCTTCCGTATTGATTAATTATGGCCCCTTTTGGTAGTAGAAAGTGAGTCCATTCCAATCCCAGGCAACACAAAGCATTAACGCCTTTAACATCGAATTTTTCCGAACGAAACGAACAAATAATTTATGTGCAACCGAGTTTGATAAAGCAGCTTCATCGTGAACATTATACATTTTTTCACAAGCCTGCAAAGCGTTATCATCTTTCAAACGCGCTATAGTATGTCTTGATTAGATTAGTGTTACCAAAGTTATGCGACTCTAGCGCCATCTATTGGAAAAAACGCCACGAACTTCTTCCTTGACCATTTAGTTCATTAAAGTGCAGATGCCTGCGCATAGTTATCCAAAACTATAACAAGAATTTCAAATCCTTTTTCCAAGGTTCTGGAAATATGAAACTACACCAACACTTTATGTTAAAACTGGAAGAGAGCCCGATTTAATCATCCATTACCTGCACATATATACAGGTTAGGAAGCTTTATTACTATATAAAAGTTATTACCGTACGGTTTTATTACTGTACGAAGCATTTTTCTTTACTGCAATAAAATTGAGTGCGAAAAGGTAGCACTGGAGGTGAGAGATACTTAAAATGCATCTGCTTGCGTATATTGTTCTCTAAAATCCTCTACCGTGAACACCGTAGTCGGGTATTGGCGTCGTTAGAAACTCAGGTTTGCATATTAAGCGATTATGACTTTTAGTATAAATATTGTTATTGAAGTTTAAACAAGTCACAAAAAGTAATAATCTTTGTTCGTCTTTACTGTAAAACATTTTAACTAAGGTCAACAATGTCCATTATTATTTGTTGCTTATCACTATTATCTAACGTCTTTCGCAAATGAAATTTAGATATTGACAAATTGTTCCTATTTATGATCATCAATTTGTTTAGGTGAATATTTCTGCCAGGATAATAACTTTCCATTATTATCCTGGCCTTCCGAACTTGGTATTTTCGTATCATGTGAGCCAAAAGAAAACTGTTATATAGAGTTTTTGAAATTATGATTAGGTTTGCCTATTTATTTGTGTATCTCTCCAAGATTTCCCATCCAACAGCAATTCTATTAATAGGCCCTTAAATTTTCTCCTATTTTCCCGAACATGAAATAACCGAAAGCCTCGTTCGCTGCGAAGAGGATGTTGCTTTTCAAATTATGAATGATAGGGCCTTGTAACGGTAGATACCGAATTATATTAAGCGCCGACCATTGAAAACTGCCAGAACTGGTGCGACGCCGGTTCGTGAAGTTTCAGTCTTTGGACGCGAGAAACTTCGACGGCAGGATTATGCAGAGGATCGTTTATTAATTACAACTAACAACTAGAGACGGAGTTTGCCCTGCGCCCGGACTAAAACTTAAAATGAGAGGGACATCGAGGTGTTTGCTAAAAGGGTTGCAGTATTCAAATTGGCTTAAGCTGTTTTTTATTTGCACAGGACAAAGAAAACTTATTACACTTAGCAACAACGAAACTATTAAGCGGTTAAAGTGATGTTGAACTTCCCGAGCAAAACTTGTTGCCCTAGAAAGGCTGCGGATGTGAATTCTTAAATTTGTTTTTTATTAATCTGTTTAGCTTTCCTATTTATTATAATTTAATATTAAAATAATTCCTAGTATTTAATTTACTTACTTATAATATTCTTACTTTTGCATTTCGTTTTTGCCTTTACCAAGGCTGGATTCTCTGATGTTATCCAAGAAAATAAAATGTTTGATGAAGAATACGAAATACCCCTTTCCCAACTTGTTACCCCTTGACTTCTGTTGATAGTCATGTGCCTACAGAAAACTTCAGTATTACAGAAATTGTTGAAGAATTGCGCAATAATGATGAAGAACATAACTCGGATAATAGTATTGTGGACGAATGTGAATCTCCAAAATCTACTTTATCTAATATGAATGAAGTGTGTGCAAAATTAAGAGACATACAGGATTATTTATTGTACAATAACAATGGTGAAATTTTTATGGATGTTTCTCGAGTTTTGCTTACATGGGAAGCTGTAGTTTTTAAAATGAAGCTAAAAAAATTAAAGCAAACAAAAATTGAAACATACTTTAAAAAAGCTTAACAAATTATGTTTTTTTCGTATGAATTTGTTGTAATAGTATGAATAAATAATGAACATATGTATTATCTATTACATGTATGCATATATCTACAATTTCTAACAGTTTTGTGTTACATACATTAAAATAGTGTTAGATATTCGTATACATATTGTATTTATATAATATTTACTTTAATTAACAAAATAAAGAAAAAATATTAAAAACCAATTATGTATTTTATTTGTAAGACGAAACACCTGCCAATTATGACCACCTTCAGTAAAGGCCAATTCTTTTTCTTTTTTTGCCATAGAAGTTAAGAGGACAACATTATAAACCTATCTTTTCAACTCCATCACCCAAAGATTAGTACTAGGAATATTTCCGTTTTTAAGAAGATGGTGTATTAAAACGTTTGACGTAAATTCCTAGAACACCATAGGTAACCACGACAAAACTAATGGATGCATATAGCTACTGTTAACGGTTCAGTTGCAATGTAAACAGAAGCCCTAGCGCGCACTAGGGCTTTTCTGTTTGGTGTGAGAAACCGTGCAGGTCTAATAAACGTAGTACCTTCCATACGTAATTTATATTAAAAATGGTACGATGCATCGTAGTACACAATCGTGCCTACATTTGTGCTCTCGGCACTCACTGCATGTTTTATTCACTTTTTGAAACATTTATTGTTTTCTTTGTGATTTTTTCATGCTTGTCTTTCCGCTAAACTTTAAATAACGAATAATAAAATATTCACGAGCTTATGGTCAGTCTTTTCTTAGTGTTCGTCAAGATTACAATACATATACTTAATAAATTTAATTATATCATAGATAGAATCATGCAATTATTCCAAATTGAGTGATGAAGCGGTTTCAACAAAATTGTTAATGTAGTAGGATTTTTGCTGCAGAGTCAATACAAAGAAATAATCAAACTATTCAAAACTTTATAAAATCTTTTCAAAACACGGCGAGAAAAACTGTTGTAACTATTTTAATAAAAAATACTTTTATTAGTTGATATTAACAAAGTAACAAAGTGTCTTGTAGCAAAGTTCTTGTAACTTTCAGATAGGTTTTTCCGTCGACTACACAAGCCTGCAAAATTTGGGTTGTGTCATGTTTTTTAACTTTTGTTAATTGATTCCAGTGTATTTTTTAGCGCTGAATCCGAAAATGACTTTCATTTCTCCAATCGCGGATTTTTCGCAATCGAAGGATTTTTCGCAAATAGCAATTTAAAATGTTGTAAAAAGTCAAAAGATTCCAAACATATGAAATTCATATGAAACATCTCGGTGCAACATCCAGCAATAGTCAGCTATCATCGTAGCACACCATTATCCTCGATACCTCCACTTCTTTGATGTTCTGATGCAATCTTTCGCCCATCTCTTCGCTAATGGCAGCAAAATTTTGAGGAAAATAGTCCAAATGTGAATTTAGGAAATGAACCTTTAAGCTCATGGAAAAGGTTTTGGCCTGCTACGGCATGTTTTCCACAATTGATTTGATGTTCGGGTTTTTGCCATTGCCCAAAAACTTAGTTATTACGTCGTTAAAAGCACTTCCATGAAGAAACTTCCATTTCTTTTTCAAAATTACCCTCTTTGAAAACTTTTCTAATATCAGGACCCGTAAAGACACCCTCTTTTAGTTTGGCGGTTGATAAGGTTGGAAATTTATCACAGATGTACGTAAAACTTTGACCTCCTTTCCGTAAAGCTTTGACAAATTGCTTCATCAGCCCTAACTTCATATGCAGAGATGAAAAGATCCATGAGAACTAATTCGGATTCAACATCTTTCTGTATCTAATGGTCCAAGAGATGTATCCAAGTTTCTCTGTCTCTGCTATCCCATTCACACAAAAAAAATAGGGAAACTTTGTGTACCCTTCTTGCTGTTCCGGGAACATCTTTCCTTCCCCTTCCCCACCCTCCGTCATATCTCCCCCGCATCAGATTCCTCAACTGTTTTGTTATAAGAAGGCTTAATATAAGCAAAAAATGAACAAATTATAAGAAAAAAACATTTTCTGGCTATTTTAAAGTCTTATCTTTTCGCGGTTTTTCGACTTTTCAACAGTTTTGAAATGTGCAAAGTAGTAACAGTTTTGAGATGACGTGATGGCGAAGAATGCAGGTCACGTTCGGACTCAGCGCTAAAAAATACATAAGAACCAATTGTCAAAAGTTAAAAATACAACCATCACAGGCTTGTGTTATTAACAATTTTTTATTTTTTTATGTTCTTTTTGTGGTTAATAATACTTTGACTGGCTGTTTTAATTGGTTTATTCAGCTAACCGGTTTCGGCCTAATTATGGGCCATCTTCAAAGCTCTATAATAACAATGTTTGTGTTAAGAAGTAGTTTGTTTGTTTTGTAGGTTGGAGGGCGCATGCAATTTTGTGGCCTTTTCTTAGAATTGTTTGACTAATATTATTTTATGGGCTCGACTTAAATCTAGGTATTAGTTGATTATACTGTAGGAACATTAAGGTGCCTCTTAGTGTGTCAATGGTCCTACAGTATAATCTGATGATCCTACAGTATAATCAACTAACACCTAGATTTAAGTCGAGACCATAACAAAATAATATTATTCAAACAATTCTAACATAACATTAACTGTATAATAAAAGGCCACAAAATCGCCTGTGCTCTCCAACCTACAAAACAAGCAAACTACTTCTTAACACAAATATTGTTATTACAGAGCTCTGAAGATGGCCTATAATAAGGCCGAAACCGGTTAGCTGAATAAACCAATTAAAACAGCCAGTAAAAGTATTATTAACCACAAAAACAACATAGCATATTATAAACCTGGCAATTTCCGGGTACTCAATGAATTATTAACAATTGTCTGATTTTTCTTATTATCGAACTTTCTATCAATTATAATGATGACAGGTTATTGACATATTCGCCTCGACTGTTAAGTGAGTTAAAGCTCCACTTCCTAAGAATTCCCAAAAATGAAAACCTAGTCCGATAAAGTCTGATGAGCGAGGCAGCCACACCATTGATTTATGTATAGCTAACCCTCAATTAAATTTTATTTTATCTAAGTTCCATCATATGAACATTAACAACTAAAAATTGTACGGTGATAACACATTTCGTCCATATATCAAGTAATGTTTTACTTTTTATTGAAAATTCATAGCAAATTCATACTTCTATTAGGAAACCTGACGAGATACACTCATTAGGTAAGCGAACTAGCGATGGGGTGCAGTTTTTCGGGAATCCGAATTGAAAGAAATGAAGAGATCGTTTTCTAAACAGTTAAAATGGACTGCAGCATAAAGCTCAGTTGGCTAGAGTATCTGCCATGAAAGCAGAAGGTAGCAGGTTCGAATCCTGCTCGAAGTCCCAAGAAAAAATAGCAAAATCAGATGAATTCATAGGGTGACTACAGTCTGCGGTTGTAAATGAATTTAGAGTTAAGTATTTTTTAAAAAGATATTCATCTCGACTTTAACAAAAATTCAATACATTTCAAAGAAGAATATCTATTTATGCATGGAACCTGCTTTAACGACCAAAACTGAAGAAAACAACAAACAATTTATGAAATTACATTGAAATTATAAATTATAATAATTTGAAATACATTGAAATTACAGATATAACGAACACATAAAATCTTACATAAACAATAAACTTGACTCCGATTATGCTGACCATCTACACAGGAATTCCCACCTACCTGGAAGTATAGAACAAAATTCCGGTAACAATTGCATTACTACACCATACATGAAAACTTACTGCTGGATGCACGTTTCGCTAACAAAGTTAATATCATACAGAAGCGGTGGAAGACATAGTCTTCCATCTCTCCTAAGATAGGTAATGCAAGATATGGGTGGATGATTTTAGTAAGAAGTCACTTGCTTTTTGAACATTTGAGTACATTAGCGTACAGTCTCTACATCACGGAAGCTAAAAACTAACATGTTCAGACAGCAGCTTTCGTCTTAGCCACTGATTCGGTGAGAAGTTCTTAACTCCCAACTGAATTATTTCGATCCCATGAGGTGCTCGGTTTACTCACAGTTCGCCTCCGCACTAATTTACGCTAATTCGATTAGCATTTATGTTAATTGCGTAATTGGATGTCCGATAGAAGTTGTTTCGTTAACATTCTAATAAATTCCTAGCGTCGAGCGCGCATTTGCATATTATGGAATCTAAATGAATCCAACACAAAGAACAATTCTTATTACCAAGCTGTTACTGGACATAATTAGGAAAGTTGGATACCTCTTTTTACAATTGTAGGTATTCATATGTATCAGGTATGTAGTTAAATGTAAACACAAGTTAACACGAAGAACTTTGTATACTTGGTCTGGCTGACAGGCCCTGTATGCATAAGTTGTGTGTACTCATTTATCTGTGGTTGTAGCTCTAGTCTCCTGGAATTTATACACGTAAATCGTAGATTAAAGCTTTGATATTTATTAGACATACGTGCTTGGAAGGTATTTGCCTTGCGGTGTTTTGATGAATATCGTGTTTATGCGAGTGTGTAAGAGCCATTACGTAAATTAGGTGTAATTTGGTGACCTTCTACGATGTCATCACATCTCCCGTATCCAATTAGGTTACGATGATAGGGGCCATCTCTGAAAACTTAGAATTTCATCGTGCTAAACTTTTAATTGGGACTGTAACGGCGATAATTTTCGAAGCGCATTGACGAGGGACTTGATGGTATTGACAGAAGCTTGGGCTACGAGGGAACGGGAGAAGGAAAGAGAGAGAGAGATAATTTTTGTAGATCGAGCTATCCGGCGTAAGTCCGGGTCACCAATTCGCCGATATCCAGGCTCTACAAAGGTCCAGGACCATAGGCAAGGAACCAATAGTGGCCCCGTCCGTGACGACGTCCTTTGATTCGGAATTTAAAAGGCTGTAAAGATTCTAGTGCCCCGTGTAGCGCCGGGGTGGATTTCAATAGGAAAATGAGATTCGCTCCACGGAGGATCGTTCGCAAACAATTGAAGGCGTCGAAACGCTTTTAACCGCCTCCTAACTCTTCCTTCATTAACAATCGAATTGAATTGATGAAGGGCATTTAGCATTGTGTCTGAGCACCGGTGTTGGTTTTCTAACGTCCTGTTTTGAAAGCCTTTACTAATATTATTAATTGATGATTTATAAAGGATGGTTATGTACATAACCTATTTTATAATCTATTAAAATCTAATTTGCTAACCTTATTTGATAACTCTAGTTTATAAGGTTTTGTCATAACAACCCACTGGTGGCACCATAAGTCCCTGCTCAGTACACCAACAAGTAAATATGTATGCCATACTGTTACGTATACATATAATGCATGGTCTGTCAAAGCTCAGTTAGTTCAGTAACCACTAGCCTGGGGCCACTGGCTAATATCTAGAGTGAATTATTATAGTAAATAGTTTACTATAACTACAGAATCTAGTATTGGTCGTGAAGTAGAGATTATAATATTTGTTAACAATCTAGGTAAGATATGTATGGATACAGATGGAATGACGTATAAGTTACACCGAACCTACATCGAACTTAAATATGTTCAAATGAAAAGCTGCACACAAAACATTGGCGTAATAATATTTATTCTTTTACAACTTATTTCTTCAAACCCTACGATACCTCCTTCACATTTAAGGCAACATCTTTAAATGCAAAAATTTTCAGCAAATCGTCTGATCATTTACTTAATTAGATTATGTACTTAAACTAACTAGAAGATGTACATCGCACATGATTTTCTCTTACTTTGCCCCTGGTTTAAATAAAAAAAAAATGTAAAAGAAATTCCATTTCCTACCTATCATATTCTTCCAAAAATGTGTAATATGCCCAAACGGTGCGATGTAGAACTGATGTATAATTATTAAAGTAGCCCTCAAGTCTTATAAAGACTTAAAAATATCATAATATACAGAATGTTTCATTTAAAAATCTGAAGTTGTATAGCTTTTAGAATAAGCCGAACATCCTGTATATTCGAAAATAGTTTCAAATTGTGAATAGTTAGATGTGATGCAACTTTTATTTCAAACACTTTTATCTAAAAAGAGCAATAACAGTTCTAAAAAAATTTTTGCATTCACAGCTGTCATGGTTTTTCAAAAATACGAAATAACGCCCAAACGATACAATTTGAAGCCAAGATATAATAATTAAAGTGGCCCTTAAATCTTATAAGCACTTCAAAAATGTAATAATATACAGGATGTTCTACTTAAAAATCTGAAAAAGAACGAAATACCCTCTTGCCCCATAAGACTGTATTTTTATCAATTATGCCTATAACTTGAGAACTGTTGATATTAAGCATGTACTATCCTTATAATTGTTTACTCACAATTTTATGTAGACTACAAAACTGCATTTTGTTACAAAAAGTTGTAAAAAAAACAAAAAACTTTAGGTTAAGTAATTCAACAATATGGACAATTTTTAGGTAATACTTATTGTGACCGGATTATATATATTATAATTAACTTGTATGTAATGTATTTTGTCACCCCTAACGTGGCAATCTAAAAACAATACACAGACGGACGGACGGACATCCTAAGCGTATACAAAACGTGAACAGCCCAGGAAGGTTAATAGTGTTGTTATTAGTAAATGCTGCTGTAAAATCGAACGTTTTTAACATATTGGCTAATCCGTTAGTGGTTTTATTATAGGAAAGTTTAATAAACTGTTTAGGTTCTTCTTTAGGTGCTGTTTCAAGAGTAGTATGTTTAGGAAAGTCGATTTTAATTTTTTTTTAATGTTATGTATTATATTTTTCTTATATTCTTCAATATCTTTAAGTTCTTTACAATGCCTAATTTTGTTTAGTACAACGTTTAGTAATAACCCATCTATTATACTAAATGCCGCTATATAAGCGGCATTATAGTTAGCCTGCTAAATATATTTAGTTGGTAACATTAAATCATTGCCAATTGAATGATATAATCGTGATTGAAAATTGAGCTTCTGGAAATAATATTTCTGCGAACTTCGGTTCCCAGAAATATTATATATATTTCTCATATTGTTCACTATTTATATTGTTATTATTTCTGAGAACTGAAGTTCCTAGAAATATATTTTATTTTAAAGCTATCTGCTCAATTACAAGAACAGGTAATTCATTATTACCTACCTATTAGTGACTATACGGTAGATGCACCATCGTAAACCATTCTTATCTAAAGAAATATGTGTCAGGGCAAATACCCTCACAGCATTCTGGATTCGGATCAAATTTCGTGGCCTACACCATAATGACGACACCATAAAACAACACCATAATGATAGAAACAATAGTTGATATTAGTATCTTAAAAATAGAAGCCAAAAGAAAAAGCAAGGTTTCTTTCTTAAAGCAGTTGCAATTATGTCTAATACAATAATTAATATAATTAAATTAATAAATTTAATAAATTTAAAATTAAAATTTAATAAATTTAATTTATTTAATTTAATTTAATAATTAAACCGGCTTTGTATTGAGAACATGAATAGAAGCACACAATGTTCTTCATCGATGCAAGATTGATTTACCTATCAATTTAAATTAAGTAAAACGGTTTTGTTCATGAAACTTTAGAAACAGTTTTAGAAAGTATTAAAGCTAGCAGGTATTTACTAACAACTGTCCCTTTTGTCCAACTTCTCAGGTAAAGTACAATTAAAGTCAATTTTTACCACAATTTGCAGTTTGCTGTAAAATATAATTACAAAGAAATTAAAGTAATCGAATCTATATTTACAAGGATCCACAAGTTATAACCTTGAGCGTTTTTAATGAAATCTGATAAATAGTAAACACGTTCAGTCAATAACATGAGTTGCATAGTTTTAATGGTTATGAATTGTATGTTAGCATACGTTCTTTTTACCACCTTACTACTACTTATGAGAATGATAATATGGAATTACTGACAGGTAATTATTTTTATTGGTCAATTAGTGTCGCATTTACTGCAATGCAATTCAGGAATAAAATCATGTGTAAATAAATTCCGATTTCTTCATACCTTCATAAACAAGTGTAAATGTTTGTTCAAAGGCATGTTTTATTACGTCACGTGTGCAGAGTGCGTGACGATATTAATTTTTCTGCTTCACTGGTTATGTTTCTATTATGTACTGCGTTACTATTTTTTACGATGTGTACGTTGACTGTCGATTTAGTTGATTTAATATGAAGTCCTTCGTGGCGGATATGCATAGTAAATAATCTTCTGATTTGAAGCTGTCTTTTCGCATTCAGGAGGACTCCTTCAGGGCAGCCGGTGAACTTAACCCTATTGCTGCTACTGTTAGTCTCGACTAATCTTGAATGAACACTTTAACATTAACTGCAGAGGTTTAATTAAAAAAATATTTATCTAGGAAACTCAGTGATATATTTCTAGTTCTTTACCTTTCAATATCAGAGGTAAGTTTTATTTACAGTTGAGATTAATTGAGATATTTGCGAAATTCGTTAATTTATTGCAGCTTTATAGCTTTCCAAAATATTATTGTGTCCGCAACGTACATAACCCATGATAGTATAATGTCACTTAGAGAATGTGAACTAAAATGTTCGTTTTGGAATGTGAACAATGTTTTATCCATATCTTCCAACATTATATGTATACATAGCCACTATCATCTACATTTTTTAGTCTATTTTATGCCACTGTTTTAGTTATTTGTTATTTTAGTTATTTTTAATTTTTTAATTAAAAATAACTAAATTATTTTTAGCTAAATATTTAATTTTTCTTTCCCTGTGCAATGTTTTTCCCCTATTGAAATACCGCGAAGGCTGCATTTTCAAATTGGATGTTGACATACTCTGCACGTATAGATGGAGCAATACAAGTCCTTCCGTAGCTAGGCAAGAATATCAATGCAGCTACTACTCGATGGAAGAACATTTTATGTGAGAGTTTATTAGCACATATCGATACACTACTGGAGACAATTCCTATTGCAGAGATACGAGTGTTAAAATGCATTATTTCGATGAAACAGTTTGCACAAGCAGTTCGAATTAGTTACATTAGAATTTCTGTTTTCGTTTGTCGTTAGGGATAACGCAGTCAACAGCTTTCACATAATCTCATCATTTCGCGTTTTGGTGGAATTACGCAGCTCTAATATAACTATAATAGAAAATTGCTATAGAAAGATTATGCACATTCGGAGAAAGGAATTATTACTTAGTACAGCGACAAAAACAACCAAACAAAACGGAGAATATAATACAATTTTTATATAAAGGGTGGGCAAATTTGAAGTTAGGAAGTAAATTGGCTTAAAACACACTTTTTTTGACAAATTCAGTTTTATTGATACCAACGTAAGGTAGAAATATGGGAATTAATAATGCCTTATGATGTCGGGCAAATGTCCACCTCTAGCACGTCGGCAGACGTCCGCTCTTTTCACAAAATTTTGAACCACATTTTACAACAAAGCTTCGCTTATCTCGTCAATGCAGCGCCGAATTTCATCTTTCAGAGCGTCAGTTGTTTGTGGTTTGTTTACGTAAACCCGGTCTTTCAAATGACCCCAGAGAAAATAATCCAGCGGCGTTAAATCACAAGAACGAGGCGGCCAAT
>JAWQRM010000469.1:0-22428 GCA_033557675.1 Coptodactyla brooksi | reverse complement strand
CGACTATAAGGAAATTCCCATATACGAAAGCTCGTTATTTACGGCCACCCTCATAAAACTATCTCGGCCAAATAAACCCAAATTTTTACGGCCTATCTTCATAGAAATTTACCTGCCGATGTCGGCCGGACTATTTATGATGTATTTTAATTGAAGGAAATACTCAATACTATTTCGTATTTGTGCGATGACTCAGTCCCGAATGCGCCTCGACAGCAAATCACCGGCGCCTTTTTTTCTACGAGTTTACATATGTACATATAATGTGGTCTTTCAGTTACTTGCGGTTAGTTTAAAACTCTCCATCTTCGAAAAATTCTTTCGGTTACTTGATTAGTTTAAAGTTCTCGAAAGTATTCGAAACATTCTCAATGTTCGCGAAAGTTATACGGTTGAAAAAACACAAATTAACGATATTATTAAAAATAAAGGTGAATTAAAAAAGATGGTTGAGGAAGCAAAAACGAAAATTTCCGAAGTCGGAAGGATTGGCAGTGGAGCAAGTCGTCTACAAAAAGCACTGAATTTCGCAGCATCTAATGGATGGTTTGAAAGTTTCTGCCGGCGCCACACTAGAGGTTTTAAATCAATTTGTGGTAAGTCCACAGAGGTTAATTTTGACGACTGGAGAACCCAGTTACCCTTGACTTTAAGAAATTATTCTCATGAAGATGTCTTTAATGCGGATGAAACAGGTCTTTATTGTCGCGGCATGCCAAATAAGACATTTGCATTAAAAAGTGAGAATTGTGCAGAGAAAAAGGCAGCAAAACAACGTTTGACTATTTTACTGTGTGCAAATATGCAAGGAGAGAAAGAAGGTCCATTAATAATTGGAAAAAGTAAAAATCTTTGTTGTTTTAAGGGTGATTATGTTGACAAATTATCCTTAGAAAGGGTTTCTAACAAAAAAGCATGGATCACAACGGAAATTATGACAAGACGGCTATAGAAATTGGACAATAAAACTAGAAAACAAAATGGAAAAGTGCTTCTTTTCTTGGATAACGCCACATCACACTCTAAAGCACAATTAGAAAATGTTAAACTAGTTTTCCTGCCGCCAAGCACCACTTCGCATAGTCAGCCCTTGGATCAAGGAATAATTCAGAATTTCAAATTGATTTACCGAAATTTTTTGATTAAAAGTTTCTGACGTTTATTGACAGTGAACGTAATCTTGAAAATTCTGAAAAAAACATACATTTTGCCAATGCACTTATATAGGTTAAGGCTGCTTGGAAAAAGGTATCTTTTGCTACAGTTAAGAAGTGTTTTTCCAAGGCCGGATTGTCCAAGAAAGTACAATGTTTGATAAAGAGTACGAAATACTCCTTGCCCAACTCTTTCCTACAGTTCGTAACGAAATCGTGGCTTTAGATGAATGTGCTTCTGTTAATAGTCATGTGCCTGCAAAGAGCCCTAACTTCAGTATTACAAAAATTGTTGAAGAATTGTGCAATAATGATGAAGAATATAAATTCGGATAATTGTGTACAAAATTAATTATTGTGCAATAATAATGGTGAAATTTTTGTGGATATCTCTCGAATTTTACTTACACGTGTAGCTGTAGTTTTTAAAATCGAAGCTAAAAAATTAAAGCAAACAAATATTGAATCATACTTTAGAAAAGCTTAACAAATTATGTTTTTTCGTATGAATATGTTGTAATAATATGTATAAATAATGAACATTTCTGTTATCTATTATATGTATACATATACCTATAATATGCATTGTACATATGTATGTATTATCTAATAAATACATATGTACCTAGTCTATATTTTGTCTATTTATATAATATTTACTTTAATTAATAAAATTAAGAAAGAAATCTTAAAACCCAGTTATGTATTTTGTTTGTAAGACGAAAAACCTGCTAGTTACGACCACCTTTACATAATGGTCAATCCTTTTTCTTTTTTTGGTAGCTGTTATTAACAGGTTTTACGGTATAAAGACTTCTTCGACTGATCAACCCAGGATGGATCACCTGCAATTTCCCAATGATTTCACCTGATAGAAGAAGTTATAGTAGATTCCGATCGACCACGACCAGTCACCATAACCTTTCGATATTGTTTTAGTTTTATCACGTGTTACTGGGCTTCATCACGGTCAAACCATTACATAGAATATTTGCTACTGTCATAAAGGATCCAACTTTCACCCTTACCGCAATCCGATCAGGAAACAATTTGCTTTCTTGTTATCGCGCAGCAGTGCAGAACCAGATCGTCTTGGTCCTACGTGGTTATCGCACCTTTTTAACTTTGCAATTGCCTAAAGACTTCAAAAAGGTTCTAACGTTGTATGATTGCTAGTTTCACCTCTTTGGTCAAATTCTTTGGCATATTGATTATTAATTTGGTGGTAATAATTTAACCTTGATTTATTTCTATCATATGGGTATTATAATTTGTAAAGATGTTTGTACAGATGAAGTTTTTAATTCCAAAGGATTACACATCCTTTGGAATTGAAAACTTCATCTGTAATCAAAGTTAAAAACTCACCTTATCGTACCTCGTTGAAAATATGACCGTATATTGTTTCTACCGGCTTTTCATTTAAAAGGCTTCATTTCCTCTTAACATTAGCATCCTGCAGATAGGCTTTTAACAGTTCATTTGATAAGTCCAATAGCATTAGTAGTTCTTATCACGAGCTCGTAAAATACAGAGGTTCTCACATTTGTGACAGCTTATTTAATTAATATGATTGCTCCATACACCTCTTGGTCCAATGCTTTGGCCTCTTGTTGAATTAACACTGGACAAATAAGCTATTAGGTTGTTTAGAAAGTAATTTCTTTTTTTTTGTGAAAATTAAAGGCACTTTTCTTAGAGAGTGTAAATAATTTATGTAATTACATATTCACCATTTTCGTCCAAAACTTTTTGCCATCTTTCTTGTAGTAACATGATTCCACGTTTCTTTAAAGACTTAAAAAAACATTAAATTAAAAACGTCTGATCCTTGCTGGCAAAAGAACTGAACCAAGTCATTTCTGACAGTTTCATTTGAAGGAAAGGTTTTGCCGTCCAAAAAAAATTGTAGAGCCAGATCTGGAGAATGTTATAGATGTGGTACGAGTAGTACATCCCATCCAAGCTGTAAAAGGTTTTGCCGAGTTATCAAACTGATATGCGGTCTCTCATTATCTTGGTGGAACACTACACCTTTTCCATTGACCAACTCTGGCCTTTTCTGTTTGAGTGAAACATGCAATTTGTCCAGTTGATGACAGTACACTTTAGAATTGATCGTGGTATTCGTGTAAAAATTTTGAAAAGAGCACCCAAAAATTTTGCCAACTTGCAAAGAATTTTGCAAACTTTTGCAAAGAGAATTGCAAACCAGTTTGCAAAAAATCATGCAATTTATCTCTCCAAATGATGACAGTACACTTTAGAATTGATCGTGGTATTCTCCCAAAAATTTTACAAACTTACAACAAATTTTGGCAAAAAATGTTGCAAACCAGTTCATGCAAAAATTTTGGCAAAAAAATCATGCAATTTTTCCAGTTGATGACGGTACACTTATAGTGAGATCGATCGTGGCATTCTCCCAAACAGTCTGGAAAGAGCTCCCATAAATTTTGCATAAAGTAAAACTTGCATAAAGTTTTGGAAACTTTTGCAAGAAAAATTACAAACCAGTTTTGACACTGGCATTCTGTCAATACATATTCTCCGTATACATCGACCAATTCTTTTCTCGCTTCTACGGTATTTTTACCTTTTTTTTATGATAAAAAAGCAAAATGTGCCGAAAATGCTGTTGTTGATTCTCCATGTTTCATAAGACACAAAAAGAAAATAATTGCACAGAACCGAACAAAACATTTTCACACATAAACTTTGCAGTGTTAGCTGCTAGAATATATAATGTCTAGAATGAAATTGGCTAGTTAAAATAGAACTAACGCCTCTGGTGCGTAAAAAACGAAATTACTTTCCAAACAACCCAATAATTCTTGTCCAATAATCAAATGTTTAATGCAGGTAACTGATCCCAAAACAATTTTTGTGGTTTTATATAAACATCGTCACGGCATACCCCAATAGCTTTTAAAAAGTAGTTTGGAGGTAAATCCGGAGACCTTTGGCGCCATTTTCAAATGTCGTACACATCCCATGTCTTACACATGCATTCTATGCTGCCTTGCTGAAACCAAACAATTACCAAGTGTATTGCAGGAGTGCTCTGAGTAGCTGGAGCTATTCGCGATTCAAATAAATCACGATATCTCTGATCATTTAAATGGTCACCCAAGATTTTAGTCCAAATCTTAAACCGTAGGGGATATTGAATGTTTGCAAAAAAATTTTTATGCACGTTTTCATAAGACCAATATCGAACAACAGATGGTTTGTGCTTTCCATGTAATGAAAAAGTATTCTCATGACATTGATGAAAACAATATTTGCAGTAAAATCTTCACCTTGACCGGCCTTTTCCACTTTGTCCACAAAATTATTTTCGGGAGATATCCCTCGATAGCACGTATAATCATGCTTGCACAAAATTTGTAACACATTTTTATTGCACATACCCAATTCCTTGGCGACTTGTCTAGTTGATCTTGTGTTATCATTTCATTCCTTCATCCGTCCATGTTTTGCCAACATTAAGGAGATAAAGACTGAATCGCTGAAGAAGCTAAAAACCATACCAAAAATTGCAAAACAAAACAGCCCAGAAAAATATATTACTTCCCATCTGGACTAGTTTGGAAGGGACAAAATCAATACTGTCTTCTGGAACAGAGTAATTTTCGCAGACGAATACATGTTGAACTACATGTTGATGTCCTACGTCTGGCGGAAATCAAATCCTAAGGTAAACAAGGAGAACCTCAAAGCTAGTGAGAAGCACAAGTCGGGAATTGTGTAGTCCTGGATCATATAAAACTATTTCCACTTGTTGACACCTCCGACAGTCACCTGATACGAACATGATCGAAACACGAAATCTCCAAGGAAGATGAATTGAAGAATGGGCTGCTGGAACTATTGCAAAGACAAAGGGTTTTTACACCAAATATTAAGTATTTGTTTAATGATGCTATGATAAGATTTTATTGAGACTGAATTTAACTATATTAACATATCTGATTGAAATAATTGGTGATGGCCGTGAAAATATTGGACCATATTAGGAAGAAATGGTTTTCGCAATGACGGCTTCGGAAAACCGCAGCCCCTGGCGTCTTTTGCAGCCCGTAGCCGCGACAAGAATACTTACCTTCGAGTCCTGGTAGGCCTACGCTCTCACCTCCGCGACGCGCACAGGACGCTTGCGCCTGGCGTCGCGACGCCTTCGGTTTTCAGTCCCGAGCCGGCCGTCAGTGACGTCTGGACCGTCGGGTCGTTGACGTTCGCCGGGTATGTCCCGGCGGATACGCCGCTGAACTGGACCGTGACGGGCTCGGGACTCAGCCACCGGACCTATTAAATGTCACTGAAACAAACGAAGTACGAAGACGAAAAAGTTACAGTTCTTGAAAAAGTACCACCAGGCAGTAGTAGTGCATAGTTCGGGCAAACAAAAAAATGTTTTTCAAGTCACTTGGTTTTGCGTTAAAATTCCGTTGGAAATGTTGACAAAGTCAAGCTTTTTTGTATTTTTCTTTTTATTTTGTATACTCATTATGGTATTATTCGTCGCTGAAGTCGTTTTTTATTCAGTGTCCAGTGTGCTCTATGTCCTGTTCCCGTCTCGATCTGTCTTTAAAAAGAACAACAAAAAAACGCTTTCGTGTGCAATATTGCATTGTAATCTCTACTTGTACAATCATCTACCAATGTCGATTCCATTATACTGCAATCGCTACTTTTCTCGGGAATAGAATGAATAAAAATTATTTTGAAAAGTTCGCTAAACGTCTCTCAACTAATGGACAATATGAAATTAACACACCGTATCCCAAATTACAAGGCAAATTAGAAAACAGCTTCTCTAAACTAAACATAACTTTCTCGAACACGATTACGTGACAACTAACCAACGGAATTTTACAAGTTTTATTGTTACTAATGTTTACCTTATTAAATAGTGGTTCTCATCATTATATCTATGGTAATACTGGAGGTAGGTCATTTTTAACACGTGTTTATTACTGTTATTTAGGAAGTTAATTCCATTCACTTATCATATTTCATGTAACCGTTCATGTTTACCTCTTTTATTTTTCGGTGTATATAATATAATATTTTAAATTTCTCATCTTTTAATTTTAATATTGAACAATGGTGCAAAGCTATCGTAGTAACTTTTATGAAATTCTCTTATAGCGTTTTAATTTTATATCTATGATAATATTGGGCGTAATTTATTGTTATCACTTGTTCCAACCTAATACACCACATATTACAAGCAAAGTATTTCAAACAGTCCTACTTTCTATAGGTATTAAAAAATTCATTCAATGTAATATAGTTTATAATCATTTATCATATTTTGTATTTAATTCTTATAAATATTTCTACTTTTTTCTCTAAATATCTCTGCAAGCAGTCTAATTAATCAAGCAAATTCAATAGTATAACTAGCTATACCATAATAAATAAAAGTAAAACAGAAGCAAACTTTACGAACGGTTATTTTTATCACAATTTCACCGTTCGGATATATCCGAAAACATCACAGCCTGTCAACATAATTTATAAGAGTTATTGCAAGTAACATAAATTTGACGCTTTATTTTTTTTTTTTTCATAATATTCATAACCTAATACGTCTGATATTGCCATCAGAGTATTTTAAGAGATCGTATTTCAAAAACAACGGATATTAAAATGTATCTTCGGTATAAATATTTTATTATCCTTGATTTTTATGATATCTATATTTCTGTACTCCTTTCATTCATTTTTTATAGTCTTTTATTGAGATAATTTATATAAAAATTTTTGAAATAGGTGGATATTTAATAATTATTAAATTAAACAAATTCAATATTATCTCTAGTTAGAGCATAATAAATAAAACTAAAGAAATTTACGAATTACACAATATTATGGTAATATCATTAATATTGTTTGGTTAAATGGACTTTGATGACCTGGATAATTACCAGGTCATCAAAGTCACTACTTTGAAGTAAGCTTTATATAGAGTTATTTTTTCATAATTCCAACGTTCAGTTTTATTTATACACTTCATAGTCTGTCAATATAGTTTATTAGAGTTATTACCAGTATTCATAATTCATTGCACGTAATATTATCACCAGTCCTTTAAGCAATCGTATTTCAATGTTTTATGTTTTTGATTTGTATGGTACTTCTGCTTCCATTTGTCTTCTATTTATTTATTTTTCATTTTATTATTAATATTTTTTGATTATAATTTGTTGAGATAATTTACGTAATTTATAAAAAGTGATTTCTCTTTATTAGGCAGTTGATTAGATTTTATAACCAATAATCACCCTCAACAATAATCAGATAAAAATAAGCTCTTAACAGATTTGAATTCAACTCTCATTTCACATTCTGCACATTACAGTAAAATATTACTTTTAAGCATAATTTTACACCTGAATCCTTGCTAACTAATTATAGATCAACGAAATGAATCAATCTTTGAATTCAAGAAATTTAATCATGTTATCACTAGTTTTACCATAAAAAATAATTTTGTTTTGTAACTCTTATAATTGATAAGAGTTATTGTAAGTAACCTAAATCTCTTACTTTATTTTTTTATATTCATAACCTAGTACATCTCATATTATAATCGGAGTATTTTAAACGATCGTATTTTGATTACAATGGGTCCTACAACATACATTTTACCAAAAAGATATGGTTTTCTTTAGTAAGCAAATTGAGCGCTACAGAATAATTATATTTTTATGCAAAAGTTCACAAAATGACACTTTTAAGAATTGTGTCCGAAATTGGGCTACACAGAACAGTATATTATGCTGTCAAAACTTTGTTATAGATTGTTTCCTATTGGAAATGTGAATATCGATAAATTTACAAATTTTATGAACGCTTGCTTTATCAAAATTTAAGTGTTCTATTTAAAGATTTATTAGATCACATCATTTCCAAATTTTATTACAGGTAACATAAATCTGCCGCTTTACTTTGTTTCTTTTTTCACAATACTAACACTATAACAAATAAATTTGTACACCATACAAAAATTTGTACGCCACACTACATTACAAGTGTACACGTTTGTATAATTGAAGATTTTGTAACTTATTTGTACACCCATGATGGGGTAATTTTTTAATAGTTTCACAATGTAGTGATTTGAATGCTGAGTGAGTTGAATTTGAATACTGAGTGTATTGAAAGTGTGAATAAAATGAAATAATGAACAAAAGTCACTTTTTTTTATTTCAATTTAAATCTTCTTTCAAATTATTCTTTTCTTAAATATAGACATACATTTTTTCTTTTAATTTCAACCCATTGTATATAGAAATCGTGATCTTTTATGGTATTACTGCATCATATTGTAATATTACTATTTTATTTTTATTTATAATTATTAGTACAGTGAAGATAGCTATAAAATGTCAAAATTACATGTGTAATGTGAACATTATAAATCAGACAATATCAATCAACAAACAATATCAACCATTCTATTTTCTATCATAAAAAGTATTTATTACATTAGTTTTCATAAAATTCATGTCAAATTTAATCGTATGGCAGTTAGATAATTTAAAAGGCAGGTGCAATTTCAATATATATATATATATATATATATATATATATATAAAATATAAAAAAAATGTTTAAAATTTTTTTTACAACATGTATAGGAATATTAGAAAATGAACAGACGATTAGATTATTTGTCACGCTAATTACATTATGTAATAAACTAAATCAGGTTAAATCATAGTTAATCAATGGTCAAATTAATGGTTAAATTAAATCATGTTGCAACATCAAGAAAAATATTAAAAAATATGACAGCTTGAATTCAAATTTAATTCTTGAGTAGAAAGATTACTTACAAGATTTTCATATTATTTTATTAGACAAATAATATAAAATAATGGTTTCAATTATTTTACATACTATTGTACCTATAAGAAACATAATAGTCATCTTATACCATCACAGAACACATTAAAACAACTGAATAAAAGTTTAACTAACACTTAGCATTTGGATTAGAATACATTTCTCTTATTGTTATTTGTGTCCATCGTTTATAACTGTTTAACAAGTGTTATCACTACAATATTGCCATGTATATAACAAAGCTATTATGTTACAAAATCGCAGAAAACAATTACACAATTTTAACTGACATTTAAGGTTTTTTAAAAAAATTTCCTGTCAGTTATTTGCGGTTAGATTCGATTGTTAAATTTTTAACAAATATTATAATATAACTGTAGTATTAATAGGATTATTAGGAGAAAAATTCAAAAATTTGCATACTATTACACTATGCAGGTATATTAAGTTTAATCATGTTACATCATCGAAGAGAGCATTCAAAATATTAGGTAACATTTAAAATTAAATATATTGTTTGGGTTAGAATATATGCTTTAAAATTCTTTTAAAGATAGTACAGTGTTGTAAACAGGAATATCGGAAGCTTTTAAGTTAACTTTCATTAATATGCTGTGTAGGTATATCATCAATGAGAAAATTAAATAGATTAGGTACAATTTTAAAACAAATTTGATTTACAAATTTAGTTCAAGTAGATGCTAGTATTTTAACCTCATTATCCTGATTTTCCCAACATTTGTGGTAATATTTGACAGCTTTTTAACAAGTGTAATAACTGATTATTAACAGGGATATAAAAAAAGTGTTCATATTATGTTGTATAACATTATACTTGAAAATATAAAATTAAAATGTATGTAACTATAAATTATGATAGCAGTAATAAATTTATATGTAACATATAAATTTATAATTACAGTATTAACAGGAATATCAGAAAAGTGCTCAAATTATTTGCATATTAATTACACCATTAATATGAATATTATAATTGATTTTCGAATTACCATATAAAATGTACAGCTGTTAAGGAAAACAGTTTAATATAATTCTTAATATTTAAATATTCTTTTGTTAGATATCTGCTACATGTGTTGCAATAAGATACATTTGGATAGAGATTAACGAATATTATGACACTATTTCTCATTTTCACAGAATATTCGATTTTTTTTATATTTTGGTCTCATTAAAAATAGTGTTTCATGTAATGGCTTTATTAATGTATTGGTGTGAAGCTTAGGACACTCGCCTACGGCTCGTATCGTAACTTGCCTCATACTCGTCTATTAATAACCATCATTGCATCATCGTTACATAATTTACGTTTATATCAAGTTGAATTACATTCCTAACGTATTGATATTGGCAATATATAAATCCACCGATAATTATAAAAGTATAATGCTATATACGCAATTACATACCGTGTTCAATGCTTAAGTGCAAACGTTTCACCCTTTTTCGTTGTTTGCATCGTCAGTTTAGCAGTTTGATTAGTGCTAAAATCTGTATGCAGTGAAGATACTAGCAGTAAGCATGCCGAAACGTTTGCAATACAGAAACGACCACGTCATATCAGCCTGGAAAATAGTGATTATTGACATATAAATTTATGTTGAGCAAAGTGTTAAATAGAAGTGTAAAGCTACCAGGTAGTCGAGGCGAAAGATAAAAGAAGAGTAGGTAATAATTTTGTCCATTAGCTCTTATTATAGATAGCTTGTAATAAACTATTATAAATCGCTTGTTTCCGAGAAAAGTAACGTGATGTTTAAAAGACAATGAATAGTTTTTTGTTGTTCCTCATGACTGTACAATGCTTGAGATTATTGTGTAATTATGCTGTCTTTTATTTTAAATTTATGGGCTTAAACTAATCTATCTGTGCTCTTACAGGCGCTACATGTTTTGTTTTCGTAGCTACAAACATAAACACAAACAGAAACTGTATGCAGAAGTAGAAACGAAACTAACAGGAATACATCAGTAGAATCGGCAATAACAAACATAGCATAAATATTAACAATAAAAATTTGTGTTATTATTATTATTTTTATCGCCTTCAATCTATTCTGTGTCGTTCTCAAACCAAATTATTTGTTCCATATAGTTTTTAAAAATAAATACAATCGGTTAAAGAACATTCTAAATAAATGAAAAGTTAAGTGATGAAAAGACATGATGGGTTGGTTTCGTTGCTATTGTTGTTGTTGTTTTGATAAACAAGAAAATCGGCGAAAGACAGGACATCAAAACTAAATGTAACAGGAATAATATTTAAAAGAATACAGTAAAATACAGTGATGTGTGTTCTCCAGAATAGATAACAGGTGTGTTATCGCGTGTGGCTATCTTATCTTGTGGAAAAAAAAGGTAGCACAGGTGAGAGGATCTCCTCAGTTGTGCTCCAAACGGCAGTCGGGACGAATCATGTTGCATTCTTTGGACACATTGGCAGGAAAGCTGTCTCCGGGCGGTTCTAATCAAAGCAGTCCCCAGTCGTCACTACTAGACAACAACGCCAACAGAGTGCGGCCCTACAGCAAGCCCCACAGTGGTACCAACGCCGTAGTCTCGAATCACACGTAAGTCGTCTATGTATATGTTGTGTACATGCGCCGTGTGAACATATCACGTGGATGGAAAAATAGGAGTGTTCAAACTTGCCATTCGGAAGGATTGATGCGGTCGCGTCTATCTTTCTTTTTTGTGGGTCGCATTCTTAATTAAGGAACAGCGGGGATCTGACCACAGAGGAACTTATTGGGTCTCTTATCTCTGTTTGCACTGTTTCGAAACGCGTCGTGTTGGCCTAATAACCGAACACTGCTCGTGCCAAAATATCTCTTTTATATATGAGGCGTTGAAAAATAAAAAAAAAACTTATGAAAGGCCGTGAATCTCGCCTGCACATAGTATTTATATTTATAAGTTTCTTGTATGTTACACTGCAAAAGTTTTACAATGACTACGATGAAAAGATGAAGAAAATTTAATGTTTACTTAATAGAACATGCCGATCATCGGTTCCTTTTTTAGATTTGAATCAGAGAACGCTGGTCATTCGAAAAAAATTACTCACAAAAACAATTCAACCAATTATTCGGTAGTTTGATATTACATCCATGAAAAAGTTTCTAAAATTTAGAATTTAGAATAATAAGTTATTCTAAATTCTAAAGAAATTATTCTGCAAAGTGTTTGATCAGTTTGCAATTTTTAAGCGTGTCTGTGCCTGTTTTGAGCATATTTTTCTGAACACAAAGTAAATGTCAAAATAACCTAGAAACTGTCACCACCGTCAAATTTCTACCACAACTCTGGTAAAAATTGAATAATTAATTTATAAACAACTGCGCAACGAATCTACATAGAAATCCCGTAAGGAAATAAATAGTATTGTCTATAAGCAGTCTCGTTTTTGTATCTGCATGCTAAGTATTTCTGTAGTTATGTAACAAAGTAATGGATGATGCACTCTCGACTTCTGCTGTAAATATCTAAGTTATTTTTAGTATTAATGTTGAATAATTCGAAATAAGACATCGAAGCGCCAGTATAAATCTTGATACAGAAAATCTATTGTAAATATTTCAAGGTTTTGTAAGTACGCTTTATCTGCAGATGAAGCATGGTGTGGTGTTCGGTGACGATGAATGTACTTTTTTAAGGCAACAGCAAACCGCTTTAAGGCACAGATGGTGTCTTCGATAATCACTGAAATAGAATAAATGTTGGATTAAGTTTGTTAATATTTCCGCCTACATATTTATGTATTGTGTTGTTGTTTCCAAATAACAAACAACCGCGAAGAAAACAATCTGCTTCAATGAAAACAATAGCAATCTGCAATAGATTTACAACATTTATTCCCAACTTAAGAATTTAACAAAATGGTCCTTGCACATTGCATCTTCTTTCTCTCTCTCTCTCTCTCCCTGTGACAAAGTTTCAAATATATAAAAGCCTAGTCTCTAATACAGAGTAAAATTCTGCTTTGTACTATATTTTTACTTCCTTTTGAAAGAAAGTATTGCATTCGCAAGAAAAATCGATGTCGAGATTTTGATGAATCTTGACGAAGTAGACTTTTTGTCGCGTATATATGCTACTTTTGGTGGTTGCTCTGTCCGTCATATATTATATAGTCTAATATCATATTATATAATCCAATCACAATAACCATTTTGTAAAAATCGTACATGTGGTTGAGGTACTGAACCTAAAAATTTTTTTACAACTTTCTGTGACAAAATGTATTTTTGTAATCTATACAAAATTGTGAGTAAAAAACTATTAGGATGACATGCTTAAATTCAACAGTTCTCGAGTTATAATCATAATTGATAAAAATACAGTCCTATGGGACAGGAGGTATTTCATTCTTAATCTTGGGTATTGCTCTCTTTAGAAAAAAAATGTTTCAAATAAAGGTTACATGACATCGAACTCTTCACAATTTGAAATAGTTTTCGAATATACAGGGCGTTCGGTTTATTCTAAAAACTATCCAGCTTCAGATTTTTCAATACAACACCGTGTATATTATGATATTTTTGAAGTCCTTATAAGACTTGAGGGCCACATTAATTATTATACATCAGTTCTAAATTCCGTTTGGGCGTTATTACACATTTTTGAAAGAAGATGGCAGGTACGAATGGAAATTTCTTTTACATTTTTTTTATATTTAAACCCAGAATGGTACAAGGGTAAAGTGTACCCAGAAAGGTACACGGGACAAGGTAAGAGAAAGTCATGTACAATGTACATCTTCTAGTTTAACATTGGGTTTTTCATTGCCTTCATCGACAAAACTAGAATAAACCCAATATAGATTTTATATTAAGTTTTTTCCTTCTTTTCATATTCGCTTTCCATCCAATAGATTCTTTGCCAAATTTAGAAAAATGTCCCTGTTGTTCACTGACTATATTCATAAATTTCCGGTCATAAAGCTTAATACATCATTTCCCCATGAGAGGTTTTTCGCCTATATACACATTATTTATTAAGATATTTTACATATTTTTATACTCTATTGGAAAATTTGTGCATTTTCTCATATAATATTGCATTTTTGTCAGTAATTAATTCAGGAAAAAAGTGCCTGTAATGATTTTTCGTCAATTTTATGAAAATTTCTATAAGTCAAGTGGCATAATAGAAAACTAAGTGTAGTATTGTGAGACCACTTCCGATATCTGAAAGGGTCAAGAGTTTATGATGTTTAGTGTATCCAAAGTTCGAAGGTTATCAGTAATATTAAAGTATACTGATGGTTGCCTAGCTGTTGAACCCCTTTCTTTCGTTTTACCAAAAATTAATAACATTAATAATAAATGCTGAAACATGTCCACTACAAGTAAAGAAATAGTAGTCGTAAATCAGGGAACAAGAAACACTGAATCCGTGACGCACAAGATGAAGCAAAGAAGAAAACATAAATATTCTGAGCTTATAATCATTATAAGCTAATAATTATGTTCCTAGCTAATAATAGTCAACTATATATACAGTGAGGATACCACTTATGGTATAAAATGATTTTTTGCGATATTTCAGAAAATTGTGGAAAATGCTTGGACACGTGGATTTTTATTCTCAAATTTACGTATTTTCAATTAAAATTTCAATATGCAAAGTGATCAATGTATTACTAGTAATAGATAGGTAATTTTTTTAAATGGAACTGCCTGTATATTTTTGTATTTTTGGATTCTACTTGATCATCTGATTTCCACAACCTAGAAGACTTACGGTTTAAGTGAAAAGGAAATGGTTTCAATGAGAGTTAATGAAAGCATAAAAGTATAGGGAAAATGAACAGTTTTGAAATAAAAAATACTTTTCTAGAGCTCTACTCTTTGTTTGCTTTAGCGTATGAAATTTTCAAAATGTTTTCTATTGGCTGGTGTCATATATATATATATATATAGAATGCACACATATATACATATATATATATATATATATATATCTTCCTTGCTCCGTCTTACACATTATGGGTTCGATGTTTCTTGGCGCCTGATTGACAAGCAGTGTTTCTTTATTCGTAGTCGAAATATTTCAGCTTATTGCTAAGGAATAACATGTATATATATATATATATATATATATATATTCGCTACGTTGGGGTTGTGTTAAATTTAACTTTCTTGAAATATATTAGATGTAATATTTATTTATAATGAGAATGCGCGGCTTCAAATACCAAACGTCACTTTTTGTTTTGAATACAACGGTAAATATAACTTTAGAAAATATATAAATATGCCGCTTCATTGTATACATTGGCTGCAGTCAACAGTTCAATAACAACACATAGGGAAAGGTAAAAATATACATGTTTATAATATACCTGTTTATTATAAATGGTGAAATCGACGTTATAAACGTACTGTTTTGATGCATATTCTAAAATTGAAATTTTAGGGACAAATATGTATTCTAAGGAAATAATAGATAATTAGAAGTTGTCAATTAAAGAAGACATCAAAAATAGTTTTAGATTTACTACTCCACCAATTGTCTAATTACCAAAAATAATTGATAAAATGATAAAAGCTTTATTCTCAACTAAAAAATTGAGAAAAGCTTGTAATTGGTCTTCGTTGAAAAATGTCTTTCTGAATTTTCTGCTGTAATGTTGATTGAGGATGATTTGGGAATATTTAGCTTACTACATTGAAGAAGTATTATATCAAACTTCTATCAAACTTAAGTATGTCACTTATGTTCATAATCTGAATCGAAATCGATAGGTATCCAAGGTATTTTTTTTGTTTGCAATATTTGGCTGCATAATGATTACATGTGCTCTACGTAGCTGCAGCTCGCAGACAGAATTAATAAGACTAAATTATTCAGGTGGAGGAACCATATGCATGGTCGTATTTCGAAATTTAAATGCATTACTGATGTAATGTTATTATTACATTTTTTCCAAACATGTTTATTGAAGGAGTTATCAGGCATTGATAACGATTGTTTGATAATGATTGTGACGTGGCGGTCACAATCATTATCAAACACAATATTGGTACTACATTAAGCCACGCCCAGTACTATCGTCTTTTGTATGCAAAGATGATTCTAATTAGTGCGTGCGTGATATTTAGACTTCCTTCAATTTCTGTGAAGGAAGATGATTCCCTTAACACTATTTCTATATCTTTTGTTATATATGATTCCATTTATCTTTCCTATCGTCTATTTGTGTGGAGATGCGCTCGAATTAAAACTGCCTGCTCAATCTGAGTGCACCTTCCTGTAACGGCTAGGTCTATTTTTGTCCTGTCTAATGCAGTTGTCACGCCATTAAACTGTTAAGGCTCTTAGGGTTGCTGATCCTATTTCATTTCCTCCTCGGCCCAATATTGATTCTCCCCAAAGGCACGTAATAAATCGAGACTGTTTCATAAAAGTTGGTAACTGTGAAAATCACCTTGACGGAAAGCTATTATTTTTATGCAATATTTATATGATGCGGTATTATAAATTTTCTATGACGCGGTGTAAATTTTGTTTATCTCCGTTACCTACAGACATTTGACCTTGGTTTTCCAAAACGAAAACGAGAATTTTTGTTTGGAATACAAAGATATTGAAAAGAATGAACCTCATGGATGAGATTAACGATTTCAAGTATGTTAATTAAATATAACAATGAAGACATAATTAGGAATTTTTGGCAGTGATCCATAATCGAGGAAAAATGTGGGTATTTTCACGCTGCAGCCATAAATCCGATCATGAGCTTAATCCTCGTGAAATCCTTATGGCGAGAATAAACCACTCAAACTTCCAAATGCTGACAGTATATATTCAAAGAGCAGGAAGTCATTTTCATACGAAACATATTAATGTGCACTGATCTGCCCATTTAGATCATTCTATGGCACTCCCCATTCGTTGCAGTACCTCTTAACAGTTCTTTACCTCTTAACGACCCCATCAAGACTTTTACCGCCCCCAAGGGGGCGATATCACCCACTTTGAGAATCACTGCTATAAAGATTCTATTACTATTTAATTTTAAAGTAAAAGATTCCTATGAAACTTCTGCCACTACAATAATTTACTACAATAATTTCCTGCCTAGAGGAATATTTCTTGAGAATATTTTCTGAATCCGTTTTTCGCCACTTTTATTTTCTCTGTTCATTTAAAATACTGTAAAACACAATAAATAGCTTGTGACTCTACTTAGCCTTATCATAATGTCCGTGGCGTGGCGCTTTGCCAATGCGAATGGATCTTAAAAGATATGGACGTAGCCTGTTTAGGTGGGATAGTCCATAAAATTATTTAGCTCTATTGATCTGTCGATTTTTACATTTATGTCGCCGCCCAACCTTTTTTATTAGAAGTAAATGTCCAATAATATTTATTTTGTAAACATTTTAAAACTTAATTAATTATTAGTACATATAATCTAAACTGCTTACTTTTCATCATTTCATGTCATCATCATGTTTGTGGAGTAGTAGGCGTGGCTTTATTTATTGCACATTCGGACTTCTAGTGCCAAACCACGCCGAGGAAAGTCTACTAAAAGCTTTGCTATTCATACCAATAAACAAAATGTTTTAGGTAATTATTCATAACAGGAAAATATTTTTATTGACAATTAAGTTGCCGATATTTGTACAAATATTGCGCGTGTATGAAATATTAAAGCTGGAATTTGCTGTCAATTTCATTATAGTGCGAAAGGTAAAAAAGTTGCGTGACTTCATCCAATGTTTTAATAAACGTTATTTCTACCTTACCTGTAAGCATATCAATGAACTAAAATTTCAATTGATAGAGTTTAAACATAACCATTTCGAATAATAGATATGTTTAACCACTTCTTCATTCATTTGTGTTGGATACTAACCGTATAAATAAAAAATGTACTTGCGTAGTTAGAAATTATCTTCTGTACCAGTTATATCTGTGGCTTTCAATGTGACTGGTTTATGTCTTTTTTTTATTTGCGTTCTCGCTAAAACAATTTTTTCTTTGAAATGGTGAAAGCCGCTGGTTCATTATTTTTTGTTGAAAGGTAAAACATGTTTACATGCACTAAATGATAATTCTTTTATATTTCGTCCTACTCTTTTTTTATTTTACACTATTAATCAAAAAAAAAATAATTTAGTAATTAGTTACATCACAAAAATGTTGATATTGACAAATTTTTTATAGTAAAATTAAAGCTAAAATTCTTTATAGTATATTTGAATTTAGTAGCACTCTATGGGGTTATTCGCTATTTTCCATAACGAAATGTCTGTTCAATTCGGTATTCAGAAAATAATTAAAATAATTTAATTCGTTAAAAACTAAAAACGCATGCAAAGAGAGGCGAGCAATAAAACAGGAAATAACAAAAATTAATGATTAATCTTTTATTTTATATTTATTTTAATAATGCATGTTTAAAAATATATCTTTATTGAATTTGCTTTATAGAAAAAGTGGGTTTAACTATATAACACAGTTAGCATTTATATCTCTAACCTGTAACATTCGCATTCTGTGAGATGAAGTCTTATTAACTCACGACCCTTGTATTCTTGTACGAGGGACGAGCAGCTAGCCCACTATCTCGTGTGCAAAACAGTATTTTAAAATAGTGTGCCAATGTGGTTTTCTATTATTTTCATTCAGGTATACAGTGGTGTGCGAAATAACAGGCAACAATAAGAAAAAGATACATAACCTCTATGCAAATGTCGATGGTTTATAAGTATGCACAATAGGAGATAGTGTACTATATAGTATGTATTTTGAATATTGCTTGTAACTATCACTTCAATTTATTAAATTGATGATATGAGTAGCAAATGGCTTCAGGAATCTACCACTTTACAAAAGTAATTGAATATTTCAGTGTAGAAAACAGAATTTAGAAAAATTGGCATAACATAAATGAAGTTACTCAATAAAACATTTTAGCCAATTTATAAAAAATTGCTAAAGCTAGACCTAGAGAAACATTAATAACAAAAATATTCCTATATGTCTGAGCTGATCAGAGTTAAGTTTGATACTGCAGCAGTACCTAAGAAAATGATTCTTAAAAATGTAGTACAGCAATCAGGTCCAAATTTTCCGTTATTTATAACCAAAAAACTATATACGTACAAGATAATAATGTTGGCTGAGGATGAGGATGAATACTTTATTTAAAATATTCCTCATATTAATTAAGGACGCCAGCAAACTACTATAGGCTTTTCACAATAAGTTATTACAAGTATTATTATAAATTTTCGTAAATAGAATTGTTTTAATGAATTTTAATCTGTATAACATGCTTTCCCACCATAATTTTTAAGTATCATTGGTTGCGGCATCGATCGATTTGCTTTTACTTTGCGGTCCCATCTGCTAGCTTGTTATAAAGGATTTATGCTATCATGATTTGTTCCGACTGTCACGCATTTGTTATCGTTCCATTTTACAAATAAGACTTCTCCATTTCTGTCAAATTGGTAATCAAATGAACTCTACTTTCCTTCGCAAGGATTTTTAATTCTTTTATGGGAATTTTTGAAGAATTTTTGAATTTGAAGAGTCAAAGTACAACTTTGGAGCATAATGTCAAACCTTCGCGTTCATTCTTAGTAATTATCTTGCCAGTATACAACTTAAATTTGGAGCTATTGTCATATAAAGGCCAAAATTTGTATCCAAATCGAATAGGCTTTCCCCGTATAAATTGTTTCAATCCAGGGTGCCCATAATATTTTATTATCATTTCATGAACACTTTTTTTCAAAAATTCCATATTTTTGAAAATTTCTTGACATTCATTTCTTTACTATTTCTACACAAAGATCTTCTTCGTTCCAATATGTTCTGTGTATGTTTTTCAGACGATACGAATTTATATTCTGAGAAAATCAGAATTCCTGTAAAAGCTTTTATTTCAGTTGCTGATGCGGAAAACCCGGGATCATTCTTGAATGATGCATATGTTGTCCTTTCTGTTACTTTATGTTCAATAATATCACTTGTAAAAATGTCTTAAACAATTTCTAAAGTTGTCTTCTTAGCATGACAACTATACAATTCATCAGCTTTTTTTGTTAGTTCTGTACCTCAGGTTAGAGTTTGGTATAAACTGGTAAACATTTTGTCCAAAATTTTGTCCAAATGATTTTTCGTCTGCGGGAAGACGTAGGTACGTATTCGACGTACCGGCTTCACATAAAACATCAGGTTCGTTGGGTTCTTCAACGTTTCTTGTCTCCTCTTCAGTCAGTTGTGAACCGTCAGGAAACATAAACTGTACTACAAGTTGTCCGGGCACATCTGCTTCATCTTCAACAGTAAGCAAACCTGGTTCAGGAGGAAGAACTATAACATCCACATCTTCTGCGGTCATAAATTTCGGATCGTGTATAATATCCTCTATCTCATATGCTGTAAGTGCTCTTCGATTCATCTATACAAGAAAAATATAATTTGGTAATATATGCTATCTAACGATATACAAATAATTGCTTCAATATAAAATTAAAGAGAATAAACAAGCTTACCGTAAACACAGTAAGGTATTATGAAACACTGAACACAATACAACTGCATAGGGGAAAAATACGTATGTAAACGTATAGATGTTACACGTTTGGTTATTATCGACGTATACGGATATCAGTAAGCACCAGCGTCCTATTTATAGGACGGCCCTCTTCATCTCACCCTAATCAGCGAATAAAATAAATAAAAAACAATAACCTGCACACCAACCATTCATAAACACTTACGAAGCGAGCCAGACACAAACATGTTAGAAAATATTATTCGTGAGAACTAATTTTTAAGTAAACAAAGTAAGAAAACACAAGTATATTATAACCGAATGAAATATTTTTTTCTATAAATAAGCGATTAGATAAAACTTTACAAAAAATACAGAGTGCTCTATTCAGGTTTCAGTTCTGCAGCTTCAAAATATCGAACAAGAAAATTAAATTCTGGTATTAGAAAAGAAAAATTTCATTCTTTCTTTCTGTACTAGTACACTGGTACTTAATGGGTTTTACTGAAGAGTGGTCGCCGGATGCCATCCCCTGCTGTGAGCTACGTGACCTATCGAAACCATTAAATGCATATTTGTTTATAGACTTATAATTCCCGTATTTACACTTGTTTGTCTATTAAGTTATACTAATTCTATGATTATTGTTAAAGGCATGCTCAGCTACGCTGGATTTTTCTACACGTCCATTTAAGTGGGCTCCTTGCTCTTTAGACCTTGTTTGCAAGGACCTTTTTGTTTACCTAACATACTTTTTCTCGCAATACGTTCAACTTATTTCATAAATTCCACTTTTTCCAACATATTTGCCTTATCTTTTGGATTACCTAACAGTGTTTTTAAAGTGTTACTCAACCGAAAAGCTGCTTTCATACCACCTTGATTAAAAATGTTTGTAAAACCTCTGGTGAATTTTGAGAAAGGCAACGAAACATATTTAGGAGCATGCTGTTCTTTTTGAAAAACCGTGGTATCCTCTAAGCTTTTCTTAAATTTAGAGCGATTAATTATCTTGTCTTCTAGTTTTTTATCACATTTGCTGTTTGTAGCTATATTCCTGATACGGTCCCTCTCAATTAAGAATAATTGGCAAGATGTATTTTCTTTATTATTAAACTTTTCTTTTTCACAACATTTTCTTTTTCATTTTCTTTTCCAATCTTTTTTACAACGTAGTGCCGTAGATTTTTTTAATTCTATTCGATTTTTTTATATTTATAAGCTAACCGCTTTTTAAATGACGTTGTGATGGGATTTTTAATTTGTATCGACATCTTCAAATATTCCTGGTTCGCAGTAGTGTTCAGAATTTGTTTGGCGTGTTATACCAGGTATTAACGAATATATTAAACGAGCCATAACTTCTAGAGTATTAGATGTGTCAAACTGAAATTTGGAATTCATAAATGGTATATGAATTTTTGCATATTTTTCGGGTTACTTCCAGTGTCACCGGCAATGGGTCCGGTTTCGAATTTTTAAACGGTCCACCCTATATATTTTTACGTTTTTGAATTTATGAGACAATTCTGGATCAGATTGTAACATTTTTGAATTTTTACGACTACTTGACTATTTTAGAACCACTTTTAATATTGCATCTAGGTGGCCATCGAGAGCAAACTAGTCTAGGAACCTCAGATGATGACAGAAAAATACAGTCGCGAAATTTTAGTGATTAGTATGACAGATAGGAATAAGAAAAGTTGGCAAAATCACATTTTCGATCACATCTTTTTTTTCAAATGGCGACTCTTTTTTGACAAGCCCTTTTCAAAAAGGGAATCTTTTGGCGAATCTAACGATACCAATTTATTTGCGATTGGATTAAAAATAAGCTCATAAATTAAATATTACTTTATTTACTGT
>JAWQRM010000468.1:0-22428 GCA_033557675.1 Coptodactyla brooksi | reverse complement strand
CCATTTATTTGTTATCATTGGCTATATACCTGCATGAACCATGTGTAAACTGCAGGTCTAAATTCTGTTTTTTTGCTATTTTCGTAGGTATTTTGTGCAGACTTGCATATTTTTTAATTGCGTCACTGTTTTTTCTAATGTCCGATATTGTTGCATTTCCAACTCAATATTTTCGAGCTAAACTTAATCCACTAGCACCATTCTTCAATTGGTTTATGTTTAGTCGCCATTGTGAATAGTACTATACCATGATTTGGCACTAATGAAGTGTCCTGGTTCCTCGTCTTCGCGATCGAAATCTGTTTTAATTATGAAGGAATTCAAATGCTTAAACCCTGCTTAATACTTCTTGAATAAAGGTATTAGAAGCTGTTTATCTAATACCATAATAGACTTTATCAATTCTTCTAAACATGGAGTCTGTTACATAACAGACTCCAGCTTCGACCCAATATGTCTCAAAATTGCCGATCTACACCAGATTTTTCAAATTTTGGATGATGCCGCGTTCTAGTGACTGACAAAGAATCGTGGTGTTTGGAGGCAGAAAAAGTATCTTGATGTTACTAATTTTAAGTCATGTGAGTGGGACACGGCATTATCAGAGAAAAGTAATATTTTATGTTTGTTGCATTGCAATATGGTGTCAAATGTCAATAAAAAATCGGTCATTATATCACTTGTTATCTACAATTTTTTATTCGATCGCCAAGATACAAGCAACATCTTCATTAATTTTTCCAAAAGAGCGAGGTCTTACTGCAGTACTGATGATAAGAAGTTTGTACGATTGCTGAAGGTGTATACTGTATATTTTTGAAAAGGAAATTATTAAAAAGTATGTACACAACTTATCACTACTGTCTACGTGCCTTCACTTTTTTCTACATTTTTTAACAAAGTTTTGCTGCATCTCTCTCAGTTAAACCATTAGAAGAAAGATAATTAATATTTCTACCATATTAAAATTCCATTTCGTTGTGAAGTTCTAAGTCAATTAGTTTTGAAAGTTGTATATATGGTTAGTGACAAAATATATTATTCTAGTGAATTTGATAGTTTGGACCAAACATGTTTATTTTTAAAATACTTGCAAAATTATGAAAAACGTCATAACTACTTCACTTTTCATATTTTTGAAGTAGAAGTAACCATGTTCATTAGTTATAAATTAAACAATATTACTTATAAGTTCTGAAATATAGGTATATTATTTTCTATGACTAAAATAGATTATATGTTTATTTAGTATAATTATGAGTGTATTATTTAGTATGTTCCATAGTTTGTATCTATGGAACATACTAGAATGCCAATAACCTTGAATTATATAACTATGAAACACACTAAATGTATGCATAAAAATGTATGCACAATAATAATCAAAATAACAACTGTAACTACAACATTTAACAATTAAAAACAGAAATCTTTGCAAAAGACTATTTTAAATTTAACAATGATATACACTAGTCTTAGGCCATCATGCAAAATCCGGGCACTGATGATAACTTATATCACGCTTATTGATGTGTATTTTCTAAAATTTATCTTTAGATATACATTAATATACAAATTTTACTTAACCTGCTTTAAAGATTAAAGGAATAATATTGGTGTAGGTAGACTTACTCGTACTTTTAAGGTACGATACATATGTTTCACTTCTAACCGATATAGGTCTCTTCAAACAACTCCGTACTGAAGCCAGGTAACTTGAAGATTGAAGGTGATGGCAAGATGCAGGAGAAACGAAGAAAAAAACATTTTTTGGGATAACTTTTCAATTTCATGCATGATAAACTATTTTTGCATTTGTAAATTGGTTTTATTTTCTAAAGTCACTGTGGCCAATTTTGTATGTTAATAATAGTCAATTTTTCGTCAATATGATTAATTTATATCTACCAAATAAGAATTGATCTAAACATTAGGAGGAACATTATGAAGAAAGAAGATTTATTTCAACACAATTTCAATCATTGTGGAGCAACAAGTGTGGAGGGAAGAGGACAATATTTACTGGACACCTATAACTAGAAACAATATATATGTTTAAAATAATTTACTAATTTATTTTGCTTACATTAACATCAAGTCAATTTTGCAGATTTCATACTTTGCTCTTTTTCTTTTTTATGAAATGATTCATTAAGCATTAAGATACATTTTTAATTTTAAATGAATAATTTTTAAAGAAAGGAAAAGATGTTACAATTATTTCTTATGGTAATAAATACAAAACATTTATTTAGTTTGTCTCATTAGCTGATTTGTAATTGAAACTTTATAGAGAAATCAAAGAAGCCAGCCTCAAGAAACGCAGATCACCCGATTTTGTTAAAGACATTTACAAGAAGTTACTTTTTCTCCATGATTTCCATCAAGAGGTTAAGGAGGTAAATATTCATGTATAAATAGTGAAACGTTGATTGATCACATATATTCTTTTTATTTCAGAAAAAGAAGAGATTCCCATTCTCAAAAATTCTTGTCAAAGTTCTCGTTGAGTATATACAGCTGGAACACAATGCATTGTACGGTCCAGAGAGAAATCATCTGGAGTCTGAGAAAGAAGTGGAAAGCCGAGTCATTAACTTGATCGAAAATATGTTCCTACCCTATGATAAAAAACCAGTTCCCGCACATTGCACTAACCCGAATTCACTATTTGTACTGAAAGTTCTTTATGCTGTTGCCAGCGAATATCGCTCGGATAATAATCTCTTTGGTAATTTAGTAAGGTAAGTTCTTTATGATTATTTGCCTTATTGTAGCTGATTCACTATCCTTTTAAAATTTGCACAAAGAAAATCAAATTGAATTCAATTTCCATTGAATTTCAACCGCCTTTTAAATTTCACTTAAATTTAAATTAAACTTTTAAATTTTAAAAGATCTTATTGTTCAAGTGTACAAATCTTTATATATCTGGCCAAAATATTGCTGAAAACTGGGAATTTATACCAGTGCTCTAAAAATAAAAGGGATATTTCTCATTCTTTATTAAGTGATTTTAAATATTTAAAAATGAATATAAACGGAATTCGATACTCAATCAATATTTTTCCACATATATAAAATTTGCTATCGGTCTGGGTACAGAGGATTACTGTTAGGTAATACAAAAGTTGCAAGTTCTTTTAATATGCTCATGTTTGGGAATATGGAAAGGCAGCCTACAAATAAATTTCAGGTCAAAGTTGTTGCTTCTTAACAGGAGCAGCCTGTGTATTATGGAATTTGGATTTCCGACAAAAACAAAATAAAAATTCATGGTATGTTTATAGGTCTGTTATAAATAATTTGGAAGTTATTTAGCTCTAAGTTCATATGTTTGTGAATTTAATATACTATCTCTTCATATTGGGTAATATACATGTATACGAATGTCTAAACTTATATTGGAGTGCAGAACTCTACAAACTGCTTTAGAAATATATATTACTTATACCTAAATCTAGTAACTTTCGAAATTCGTTTCTTTGATAGAAGAAAGATCTTTTGTACATCTCATAAGATCTTGTGTACATCTAAATAGTTAAGGTTTGTTAATAATTATAATATTTCTAGTGAATAACTTTATAAATACTAAGAACTGAATTCTATAATTGACCTTGCGTTATCATACTTTGGGCTAAGCGCTCTTTGCGCTCTATCTCAAGAACGGTTTAAAATATTTCCTAAGATAAAATTTGTAGAGAATTTTATGCTTTAAAAAACAGTTTTTGTGATCTTTAACTTTGAATATCTTGACTCGCGTACACAAGATTCTATGAGACTTTTGAGGCAACATATAAAATGTCAAAACAGATTTATACAAGTTTGTAGCTTATTACATTTCATTCCAAGGTTACCCCCTTTTGTACCTTATATGACTGTACTACTTTAGTTTGCAATAAGGTAGATATGGTGCTTTAAACTTTTTTTAATAGTTAACTTTTAACTATTGAGTTACCCCCTCTGATATTATATTTTCGAAAGAATAATACATTTAAAGAAATTCTTATTTTTCACAGAAAACTGTTAAAGAAACTTGATTTATGGAATACTGTGAAGAGAAGCACAATGGGTGTTTGCAGTATTACTACTTCAAATCCAGCAGTTAAAATGCTATCACTTTATGACATCAATGAATTACCAGAGGAGTATGATACTGATGAAGAACCATTGGTAATAGTTGTAATAAATGGAAGTGCTACCATTAACTTATTATTTTTTACAGGGCTTAAATTGTGATCTAAGTAAACTATCACTGCAAGCTCCATTGGAAAAATGTTTAACACCTTCAGTTTCGAGACAGGAAAATCCGTCATCGCTCGATAAGTCGCTGGATTCGAAGAGTGCGAAAGAGAGTGCAGACCCAGTCAAGAATATTGAAACAATCTGCTTGGATGATAGTGACGAAGATACAATTGTGATGAAAAACAATGACTATAGTGCTAAAACATGTAATAGTGATCTCAACAAAAGTGTAAAAGGTGATGTACAAATAAATGTTAAGTCTAGTGTTAAATTGGAGGCCATGCACAGTACAAAAAATAAACCTAGTGATTATTTAAGTAAGGTTAGGGGCAATAAAGCTAAAAGCAGAAGTTTAAAGAGTTTAGTGAGTAAGGACAGTCGTAAGCAGTCGCGACAGTACGATATGATGGACTTACCCCCTTCGACAAGCCGGTGTAGTAACATTACTTTGAAAAATGGAACTGTGGTTAAAATAAAAAGTGACCATCAGATACAAATAGTGATTGAGGAAGATGAAGATGCACAGTTGAATAAATATGCAGAGGAAGCACCAAAGAAAGACATTTTAATACCTCAGCAGCCATCGCTGATTGCTGCCAAAAAACCACTTCTCCAAGCTTCAAAGAAACCGATCGTTTCAGACAATCAGGTTAATGAAATTTCGTCATCTCAAATTTTTGATATAGAGAACAATTGCGAATCAATCAGTCAAGACTTAGATTTCTCGGTGCACAGTGTTGAAATTACGTCCACAACCACGACCTTTCCATATTATCAAAAACATGAAACTAACAATGGTTGCTCCGTAGAAACTTCCAGGGTTTCAGATGTCATTAACTCTGATACTTCAGACCATAGCTCAATTGATCACGTACACACCAGTTCTCAATTATCAGGGAAGAATTATGAAAAATATTACGATAGTGCAGATAGTTGTTTAACCCCTTCTTATGTTTCCACGAATTATGACGAAAAGGATAATTTAGAAAACTTAACACAAAATACAGAAAAATATGGTAATGTCTCAAAAAGATCTGATAAAAATGATAACATTGTTACTGATTCAAATGCAAATAAAACAGAAGAACCTTGTACCAAAAATATCGAAATAACAACTGGTTTAGATAATATTCTGCAAAATAAGTCTGCAAGACTTGAAACATTACCTGAAATTACTCCTGTAATACAAGATATTTCATTAACACATGATGAAAATGATGAAGTTATTCTTGATCTTTTAAACACTATAATCGATTATGTTCAAAATGCTGATGACATAATTGAAGTGGAAAAAAATCTTCAAAACATAAAGAAGGGAAAAGATACAGATGTTTTTGACATTGCAAACACTGAGACTACCCACAAAGCCCATGGAACTAAGGAGGCTGGAGTTGAGGAGGAAAATACTATGGACAAATTAATTAATTTGAAGGATCATATTATCGTGGAACATAGTGTTAACGAAACCATTGAATATGAAATAGAAAAGAATAAGTCAAATTATGATGATAATCTTAATTTTGGTAATGGAGAATGTCTATCCAATGAGAAAGACTATAATAGGAATGTCAAGAATAAATCTAAACAAGATCAAACTATTTCGGAACATCTGTCCCCACATGAGAGAGAATTAATTCATGATGTTAAAGAAAAACCTAAGGAAGATAAAGCTTGCACCACTGATATATTAGAAGAAAAAACGAATTATGAAACTCTTAAAAATATATCAGATAATTATTTACCATTTAAGGAAAGCAACAAAAACATTTTGGAAAATTTCCAAGAGATGGCTGCCAATGTTGCAGTTAATTCCGAAAATGACGCTATAATGAATAACTTTGGCACATTAGAAAAGCAAGAATGCAAAGAAAATCCGGAGAAATTATTAGAGAATATTTTATTAATTACAGAAAGTAAAACGAGTCCTGAGAACGGCTTTCAAAAAGAGAATTTTACCGGTGAAATTACAGCTGAAAATGAAGTTGCACCAAACAGAAACAACATTGTTGAACAGCGAAATAGTGACGGAAGTTCTCAAAATTCATTGAAGGAATGTTGCCGAGAAGTGGAGTTTAATGCTATAGCTAATTCTGAAAAAAATGGGACTACTGATAGATTAGAACAACACACAAGCGAAGAACACGACCAAAAAGCACCAGAGAATTTTGACATATCGAGTCCTGATACTGGTGTTAATCGAGAAAATGAATCTGCATTAAGTAGCTTCCATAAGCCAGTCGATAAAGAAGGTCCTGTAAACATGTCAGAAACTAGTTTGTCAATTACGGAAAATCTCAATTCTGAAGAAAATCGCCACCGAAATGAAACTATATTGAGAAGTTCTGACATAATAGAACAGAGACCAAACAAGGAAAGTTCTCAAATCTTAACACCGAACACTTTATCAATTACGGAAAGTAACAATATTAAACGAAATATCAATGAAGATGATTTTAATACTGAAGTTAATCTTGAAAATGAATCTTTGATAAGTTGCCCAGAAAATACGTTAGCACTTACCGAAAGCCTCAAAGATATTATCAAGACTAATGATACAGAACAACACAGAAGTGAAGAAAATCTGCCAGCAATTTTGCCATGTATGGAAGATAGGAACAACCTTGAAGAGTATGAGGATGACATTTTACAGAATTCTGTATCACCAAATCAAAAATTAAGCAATACACTTTTAGAAGAATTTCAAGATTATTCCAATTCTACAAATTCTAATGCTGACCGATTAGAGTTATCTTTAGACGCTGCACATACAAATGAAACAGTGATATGCAATGAACAGATTGATGTAGAAAACACATCTAAATTATCACAATCAATCTTGTTACCAGCAATTAATAACAAATTAGAGGAGATCGTTACAGTTAACACAGACAATGAATTCGAAAATTCCCAAATTACTGGTGAAATAGTATTAGAGAATAGTGGTCAAAGCACTAAACCACATACTGTTGTCAATGATTTAAACCAAGATGATATGGAATGTAATAGAATAATGGTTGGAAGTAGTGGAGAAGAAAATGCGAAAAATATTGAACATACCTGTAAAGTGTTTGCTGACCAAAAAAGTGTAAACAATGAAAGTATTAGTAAAATTCAAACTGTTTTGATACGCCAAGATACTGATGAAAACATTAAATTAATAAGTTCTGTCCACTCGCCAACTGAAGATGTAGTGGTTAAACAAGGCGTAACATCAGTTAGTAATTTTTCGTATTACCACTCAACTGAAAACTACCATTTTGTAAACAGTGATATACCAGTTGCAGACAGTACTTTAGGAGTTTCAGATCGTAATAAGACGGTAACAACTGAAGAAGATGCAAAATCTGAGCTAGAAGAACTTTATAATAGTAACACTGCTCAACACAACTATTGCTCAATTACATATAGCATACCTGAAAACAACAATGACTTTGATAGGTCTGTTGAAATTAGAATTGAAGAACTTCCTGAAAAGGAAATATATGCACATAATGATGTATCACTCTCACAAAATGTAAGCATTACTGATGCTGAAGTTGTACATGAGAGACGTCTTTCTGACGACAGTGATTTAAATGTACTTGCAGAAATTGCAAACAAGTGCAAATATATGCCAGTTACACCTGAAGGTAATAAAAATAAAAATGGTACGAATAAGCAGGCAAGAAGTAGGTTAATAATACCCAATAAGCAATCTTTTATTGAAAGAAAAAACCTTACACAAAAAAATACTGTAAAGTCGAGAAGTAACTTTAAACCAAATGCATTTACAGGAGTTGTTGGTAAACAATCACCTCACAGAGTTTATGATGCAACTTATAGTATAGGACAGCAATCTACATCTAGTGATGACAGCTGTGACAGTTTCAAAGATAGCTTAGTCATTGCCGAAGAAACGACTAGGAATGATTTAAATAAATTGTTTGAAGAAAATAATTTTAAAGATAAACTGCTTACTTCCAATATCAACTCAATGTTGCAAAAAGATATGAAAACTGAAAATTTGGTAATAGATCCAAAACCGAAAAATGTCCTAAGCAAAACTTCTACTAAACCAAAGAAGGGCAGAAAGAAGAATGTTAGATTTGATGATGAGGTCATTACTATAGGTAGATGCACTAGAAGCAAAGGTATGCCACTTTTCAAGGAAAGTGAACTGATAGTCAGGAGCAAGAAGAGTAAAGATATCGAAGTTTCTGAGGATAAGAATGCTTTAAACGAAGGAATAACAACACCTAAATTAAAATCACAGCGTTCGAAAGAGAAATCTAAGCTTGAAGATGCAAATTTAATAGAATCCAAAGTTACAAGAAGAACAACCAGATCAAAAAATAATAAAAATGCGGTTGCAATAGTAGAAAATAAACCAATCACTGATTACAGCGCTGAAGATATATTAAACATACCGTACAACCTAAGAAATGGACTTACAATTGAGAGAATAGATTACCCCACATCTATTGTGCACAACGACACACCGTTGAATTTGTCAAAGAAGACTATGCTGAATCCAGAGGTTTCAATTGAAATAATTAATGAAAAGACGGCGGATTTGAAACCACAATATATTGCACCCATAAAGCCAAAAAGAACTTCAACGAACAAAATGAGAGATAAGCAAATAAAACAAGTAGAAGTGATAAGTATGTTGAACGTAAGGCAAGAGCTAGAAGTAATGGAACATACCTGTGAGGAAATATGTGGACCATTAATACTTCCAGAATGTCAGATTATTGAGAAAATACAACCCACAATAAATAATACTGAAACAGCAGCAGAAAAAAAAGTTAAAATTTGGCAACCATTCGAAGATGTTAAAGAAGATAGACAAGCTGATTTCACTGATAAAAGTATTGCAAAGGTGACGGTCAATAAATTTGCAGAAGGAAATTTGAATACCATTGTGAGTAATATTGTGGAAAGAATAATGGACGTTGTTGTGCAATCTGAAGAAAAATACCAGCAATTTAGTCCTTCTGACGTAAAAAAATTCAGCAAAAATCAAAAGAAAGTAACGAAGGATAGAAGGAAAAGGAACATAAATGGTATTTCTGAAAATATCAATGAAAATTTTAATATACAAAAAGAACAAAGTTTGCTAGAAGGTTGCTTAACTGAAAATGAACTTGTGTCTGAAATATTAGAAAAACCTTCCACCACACTTCAAGGAAATAAAGAAATAAATATTGAGGTAACTGATGTGAAACAAATAGACGTGGAAACTCTAGAAAATGAGATTGAAAAACCTCCACAAGAACTGAAAGTTCAGAGTAGACAAACAAGGGCAACAAACAATAGGAAGCGAAAGAAAGACAAAGCTTTAATACTAAATGTAGCAGAAAACGAAATATCTGCTAACACTGTTAATACTGAAAATTTTGTGGACGTATGTAAAATACGCGAAGTAATTCGTTTTAATATTGTTAATGGCCCAGACATTAAAGATAAAAAACAGAGTAGAAGGAGTAAAAAGAAGAGCCATATTGATAACGCAATAAAAGATCGTGCTCAAGAAAAAGAGTTGTTTCTAAAAAATTATGAATTAATGGAAAAGATCACTGTTAAAGATAAGAAACAGAACAGAAAGACAAGAAGAAAGAATCTAGTAAATAATGTAACAGAGCAGATGACTTTAAACGGTGTTTTCAAAAAAGCTACTAAAAATCTAATTTGTGAAGAAGAGTCCAAAGAATTCATAGGATACAAACATACTGGTGGGAGACGTATTGCTAAAAGCAATGCTACAAAAATCACTAAGATTTCTGGAAAGAATAAGGAATGTGTTACGAGAAGTAAACACTTACAGGAATTACATCGTCCTGTAGCAAAAAATAAAAAGCAACGTAAATACTGTAAAATAAACAAGAAAACATCCGCTTTCCTTAACGACTTAGAAATGTACGATGATGAAAATGTCAGTGGTCCACAAAATGGTTTAATAAAAAAAGATGTGGTTGATAGCACAGACAATGTTAATACTGCCTTGATACATACTCAAGTAAACAATGCCAAAGCAATAAATAATGATCAGTTGGAGTCAAATGACAGAAAGCTAGATAGTCGTTTGGAAATACACAATGAGGCAATACAGACAGATAAGGAGAAGAATCACCAACATGAACATATTGGTGAAAATAAAAATCAATCACATAAGACAACAAATATACCTGATAAAAATGATCATCTTGTGGAAACCAAAATGACAGATCTTCTTAATGAAGAACAAACTGGACTTGATTCCAAAGAAGGTGCAATTGATTCTGATGAAGAAGTTAAGAACCATCAAAAGAATCGTGGTGAAAATGATAATCAATCACATAAAACAACAGATATACCTCATGAAGATGTTCGGCTTGTGGAATCCACAATGACAGAGCTTAATGAAGAACAAACTGGATTTCATTCAGAAGAAGATAGAATTGCTTCTGAAGCAAAGGGAAAAGAGGTTGACACAAAAGAGGTCCCACACATCCACGTAGATGAAGAACATTGCAAAAATACCCTAACCCAAGATGTGGTGCCGCACAATGAAGATTATATAATACCTCGGAATGTAGAATATACTGGTGATGATACAATTATTTTTGAAGAAATGACAGATGACTATGACACAAACTGTAGCAAGGCAGATAAAACAGACCAAAATAATATAGAAGAGCTTCCATATGGTCTTCGGAATAAAGAATATACTGGAGAGGATACAATTGTTTCTGTAAAAAAGATTGAATACTGTGAGACAAACCATAGTAAGATAGATGAAACAAGTGAGATTAATGTCAAAGATGCTTCAAATGCTTTAGGAAACCAAGAATGCATCAAAGATGACGCAACTGTTTCTGTACAAAAGACTAAAGAATGTGAGACAAACTACACTGAGACAGATGATACATGTCAGATTTATGGGGAAGGGGCTTCAAATGCTCTAGAAAATGAAGAGTGTACTAGAGATGATGCAATTGTTTCTGTGGAAAATATTGAATGCTGTGAGATAAACTGCTCTGAGACAGATGAAATAATTGAGATTAATATGGAAGAGTCTCCAAATGTTGTAGGGAAAGAAGAAAGTATTAGAGATGATGTAATTGTTTCCGTAGAAAATACTAAAGACTGTGAGAGTAACCACAGTGAGATAGATGAAACACGTGAAATTTATGTGGAAGGGGATTTAAATGCTCTAGGGAATGAATGTACTACAGACAATGCTGTTCTTTCTATAGAAAATATTGAAGACTGTGAGATACACCACTCTGAGACAGATAAAATATGTGAGATTAATGTAGAAGAACCTCCAAATGCTCTTCAAAATGAAGAACGTGCTGGAGACAATACAATTGTTCTTGAAGAAAATATTGAGGGTTGCAACACAAAGCATACCGAAGTAGATGAAATACGTGAGATTAACATGAAAAAGTCTCCAAATGCTTTTGGAAATGAAGAATGTACTAGAAAGGATGCTATTCTTTTTGAAGAAAAGATTGAGGGCTGCAGCACAAAGCAGAGTCAAATAGATGACACAGGTCAAATTAACATAGAAGAATCTTTAGATATCCAAACAGAAGAAATTATAGTTCCTTGTAGTGAAGATGATGTAATACTTAATACTACACATACATTACTTCCTGCAGTTGCCGATGCAAGATTTCATATAAAGGCAAACAATGTCCCAAAGACAATGGACGTGTGTGAAGCTACTGTAACCGATGGTTTGAGCAAATCTAAGAATGGAAATAATTGCCTTGATATACAACAAATGGAGAACCATTCTAAAAGTATAACTAATGTTACACCAATAGAAGAACTGAAAAGTTTAAGTAACGACATGATAGATAGTACTGATATTGAAAGCTGCCGAGGAACTGAAGAATCAAATGGCACTTCAACCTCTAAGGATACCACTTGTGTAGGAGAATCCACAGGAAATATCGACTTGAATACCAATAGTGATGAAACCAACACAAATAGAGATGATAATAGTAAATTGACACTAAGAGAGGCCAAGGCAAATGATACTGAAATACTATTACAGGGAAATGAAAACTTTGCAATTACCAAAGGTATCAATGAAGAAGTTGCACTAAATGAACCTAGTAATTCTCTTGCGAGTAAAGATGTTGATGAAGTTACAGATCACAGAAATGGTAATATTGAGGCAAAGTTCAATTCTTTATATAAAGAGGCTTATGAGGTGCCTACTATTAGTGATCCACAATTACATAAAATGGGACATCTTTCAAAACATAAAAATGATAGAACAAATATAGACACTGCAGTTAAGAGCAATACTCAAAACATTGAAAGTCCCATTCAAGAATTAGAAACTACGCAAATCAAAGAAATTATGGAGACAATTCTCGATTGTTCGTGTAAAGAACCGAATGCTGCTATTATAAGGGATCCTCCTCAATTGTATGAAACGGAACCGCTTTCAATACATGAGAAGGGCAAAAAAATTAAAGACGTTAGCGGTAATATGAATACTGCAAACATTGAGCATCCACTACAAGTATGTTTTGAATCTGTTGGTAAAAGAAAACGACTAAACTCAGAGTGTGCTGAAACTGAACAAGAAAATAGCAAGAAATCCAAACAAATATCCAATGACAACATACTTCGAAATCTGCCTGAAAATGTTTCCTCTATGTTTAAATATAAACCAGTAGTAAAAGTAACAAATATACGTGATCTCGAAGCATTTAAAAATCAATACATCTGTTCATTGCGAAGTAAAACAGAGGAAAAGAATAAAAATAGCTTGAAGACTTGTAGAACAAAGGGTAGAATTCTTGATGTCATTGTAGATAAGTTGGTTACATCGCTAAAAAAGAGTGAAATGTGGAAGCAGTTACATTCCGAAAGTCAGATGGACAGCACAGGAAATTGTTTGGCTAGCTTGGGAAATATGGATGATAAACTGAATAGAAGCCCATATCAAGTACAGCAATCTCATTGTGAATATGCTTTAGATAATTCTTTGATAAAAATGAATACAGAGGACAACAACAGTGTAGATGTAATGGAGAGCAAAACAAATCGTCCGGATATTATGAATGAACCCCAACCAAAAGCTGATGGCAAAATAGATCAGCCAGCTGCGTTAATTGAAGACCAGTCGAAAGATATGATACAGAGAACAATAGTTCATCAAGGTATGACTGAACCCCAACCAAAGTATAATGAAAAAGCAGATTTACAAGATACGTTGAACGGAGACCAATCTAAAGATATAATAGAGATGGAATCAGCAGAAATGAATATTGATACAGAGAAATCCAATATGATCCAAAACAAACACAGTCTACCTGTTGCAGTTGCACTTGAAACAACAGCATATGTGGAACCACAGTCAGAAGTAGGTGTGGATAAACATGAAGTAGTTGAAGGAGTAGAAGATGTGAAAGTGCAGGCAAATGAAAATATGAACAAGACTATTTCAGTTGAAAATCAACAAGAAATTGAAATACAATTAGATGACAACATAAATAAAGGCGTGGCAATTGAATGCATAGATGAAGTGGAAGTGCAGTCAGAAGGAAATGCGGACAAGCATTCAATAACTGAAACACCAGAATATATGGAAGTACTAACTAATAAGGATGTGTGTACTGTTGTTTCATCAGAAGAGGAAACAGGCTTAGAGACCAATAATGAGGAAGTAATGTTAGAAATATACGATTCTCAATCAAAAGAAGGTAAAATAAGTAACAATTCAGTTAATGAAGTGACTGAAATGGCTGTGGGTGAAGAAATGTCTTCAGAAAGTAACGAGAAACCACTTGAATTTAGAGAACTGCAACAAGAACAAGAAGGTGGAACAGTCATATATCCTGAAGGTACACGACTGGATCATAATATCGAGGAGCCTTCAGAGATAAGTGAACATTCCAACGTTTCACAACAACCACAGGCAGTTGAAAGTGTGTGCAATGAAAAAGCAGTTATTGAGTTACCAACAGCAGAACATACTTTACAAGAAAACGAAAATATTCCAGATGGAGTGGCATCACAAGAAAATACTTGCTATACTAATATACAACCAGAAAAAATGTTAACAAGTCTCCCAATGGAAGATATATCTGAAATTAAAACAGGAAGGAAACTCCCAGGAGAACGTGTAATGGAAAAATCATTTGCAAAAATCAATTCTAAGCAGTGGGAAGATGAAGATTCTTCTACATTTGAAGGCACTTCAGATGGTTTAGAATCTAACCAAGGAAATTTAGTTACTGCTTCTGGAGAGAAACCTTTAAAAGAAGTGACTATTAACAACCACATTAATGATTCAGAAAAAGTAACAAATATGATGCCAAGTTCTGCACTAGAGGCCTTGAGGAATAATTATAGCTCAGATGAAATGTCAAACGCACCTTTGTTACAAAGTCCTTCGCAGATTAACGAGACTGAACAAAGCACAGATATTTCAACTAGAACAAATACAACAGACAGTCGGTTAGTTGACTGTCCAAGACAACTACCAGAACAGCTGGAACAACCAATAATTGAGGAGGCTTTCAGTATTTCGAATAACAATGTTCTATTGAATGAGTGCGTATTAAAAGTACGTCCTGCTAAGGAATTATTAGAAAAATATAAATTCATGCAAGACGAAGCTTACGACACATCAAGCAGTGATTATGAGATAACTGCTAATAGCCCTAAGTGTTGCGTTCAAACTGAAATAAGTATCAAACCAGTAGAAGTTCAGTCAGTGGTAGCAAGTCCATTAGTAAGTGCTGTTGATTTCCAAAGTACAATTCCCATAGAAACATCAGAAACTATTGTGGAAGATTCATACATTGATCAAAATATACAGTTTGGGAATGAGAACATAACCTCAAAAGAACATTATCCTGTTGTTGATCAAGTCAGTACAGAAACTAGTAATTCCGAAACAGTTGTGGAACAGTCAGTAGAGCCTGGATTTGATAACACCCATATGCTGTCAGCTAACTTAGCGTCATTTAGCACACATTATCCCAATAAGTTTCAAAACAACATTCTGGACTATAACAACCAACCAATATCTCATAGCATTTTGAATGTGTCATTTGATGCTGATCAATTTTTATCTGATGTTATGTTAGACAAACGCTTGCCATACCTTGAATCTTGCAGTGAACTGTTAGGAAATACACACTCTCCTAATATAGCCGTGCAAATGAATAGCCCACATACTAAAATTATTCCCACTTTGGATAAAGAACCAATTTCGTCGAGTGCAGCTAATATAATAGCAGGAAATATGGAAAAAATGCAAAGCCTTGAAGTAGAAGCAACAAGTTCTGAAGTGAATAGTATGGGTAGCGCTGGTGGATACAGCAGTGAGCTACCACTTAGTGAGACTATTGATGTTGACGATCCTCAACTAGCTGAGAAAGTAAAATCTATGGGTTTTGTTAAAATTGGGTCAGAATCTTCTGACCATGATTATATTAATTATGGTAAGTATATTCAGAACATTTCATTGCGCATAAATGGAAAGACACTGATTGTATTCTAAAGACAATAGTTCATTTGCTTTTGTCATCCATGGAATTGTGGAAAATGATTTATGTCATTCGATTAAACTTGAAAAATAGATACTTACATACTTAAGTCGTTTTTCAAGTCTGCTTAGCAGGATCTTTGTTGTACATTTTAAAGATTTGGAGGTTTCACTTAAAAATTCTTGGGCTACAATTACGATTTTTAATCTTTTAAGTTTTGCTTACTTTGATTATAATTTAAAATTATGCATAGATTAAAGGTTCCCTAAAAATTATGATGATATACTGTAATAAGCTGTAAAGCCGCATATGGAAATCGAATTCTAGATACCCATTTAACAAGTGAAAAGTCTTACCAATTAGGCCAGCTGTATACATGTCCGTGGCAAATCAGATCGCTTAATTTAGACTTATATGTACCAAATGTACAACAAATATGCTCTGTAACAGATTTGAAAATTGGCTTGCGTATTTATTTTTTAAGCGGAATCAAATGGTATAGGTCCTTTTCCAAAATTCCGTGGTCGATAAAAGTGGTTCATTGGTAAATGTACAGTACAAATGTATGAGTATTATATCACCCATTGTGAGGACTGCATTGAATCATAGATTTGAAAACCTAATTTTGCTGTGAGTAAAATCAATTGTCATTTTTATTAATGCATGTTTTCTTGCCACAAACAAATGGCTACGTAATAATTGGTTAATGATATAATTCTTTAAAGCATAGGTTCTCGGGCGTTTTTTCTCGCATACTGCTGCCGTGTCTGATGGATTAATCACCTACCTCTGAACTATTAAAAATTCTTACAATAGATATGGTCTCTTTCTCGGTGTCATAAAGCGGTAAAGGATTACAACCATTTTTAAAGCACCTGCTTATTTATTTATAGTACAAATGTTACACAGTATGTTTAAAGTCTAAAAATTTAGTGAGTAATGATGCTGCATGGAACTATACAGGATATCGTAGGAAAAACATCAACACTAACAACACCGACAACACCAACAACAATCTGACTATGATAGTTGCCTCCCATCATTGGTGTCCACGCTTTCAATGACAGCGACAAAAGGAATGGGTGCTGTGTCATACCCTTCACCTGTGAGCAGCGTTTGAGCTATGCATTCCGCATAGCTCAAACCCCCTTGTGTCTATTTTACTGGTTTTCCCTATCGTATCGTGTACAGTTTCATTGTGAGAGCCCTTGTCAATCATTTCTGTACGACCTAAATAGTTAACATTCCAGTGTTTTCACTGACTAGGTTTCAGACACAAAAATGAATAGGTTTCAGACACATATGAATTTAGAATAATCTCCATTAAAATATTCTTTAAGGGTTTCAGCGAGTATTTGACAATTGCTTGATATATTAATGAAATCATTTTTTCCTTCAATTGCATGCTCTGTCACAAAATTTTCCAAATTAGAAAAAGGTTGCCTGTTTTTATTCAAAACACTATTATTTGTCATTTTTAACATTTTTTGATAAATGCTTTTATATTGTCGTCTGCTGAAAATCAACTTGTTTTACTTTGCAAACTTAAATTTAAATAATTGAATTGATTGAAAATGTCTGATAAGTAGGACAGTGCCATAATCTACAGCTCATTTGCTAATCGATTACACAGTTCAAAATTGGTCTCCATCAGGAACAGCTGCACCGCAGAATGTACTTCAAATAACCTGTTTAGCATTTTTTCTTGAGAAAGCCATCTCACCTCCCCTGTGCAATAGCAATTGAATGTGGTCACTGTCTATTTCAAGAGACAGTTTCGAAAGCAAATCATAGTTTACAGGTTGGGATTTAATAAAACTGACGAAATTAGTAGCGGTCTCCTCGAGAACATGCTTTAAAGCCTTCATTAAACTTCATCAGAAACGTTACATAGTGACATCAACATTTGCAGCTGTACAAAAAAACAAATTTTCATTTAAAAATGTACCTTTTCTTGTTCTCACACTTGCTGCAACATACAAGTGTGATATTCCTGCTAGCCATACTTTCTAGTTAATTGTCTCAGTAAGTTTTTTATATTTTCTAGGTGGTCCTCTTTTGGTTGGTAAATACGAACAAGCTCTCAGTAATGAATCGCCAGAAATGAGTCCCTCGAGACAAGTAAGCAAAAGAGAATCCTTTAAAGACCTAGATGATCTTATGTTCTCTTTTGTCGAACAGGTTTCGACTGGGGCTCATACAGAAAACCGTATGGTTCCTGTCTCCAACCAAGACTCCCTCGTCAATAATGCTACAGAGCAGTATAGCACACTAGCGTACAACTTCATTGACACTCAAGATTACAATTTCATGAACAAAACGATGGCCAACATAATGCATCATCAAATGTCAATTGCCGATACCGGTAGTCAATTTGAGAATACAGTAACGTTTTCTAATGACAACTTGCTGTCATCTACAAGAATAGAAGATACAAATGGTCCGGATTTTACCATTCATTCTTTTCCGTTATCTGATCTTGCCTTGTGCGATATAGAGGATTTTTATCCTTCAGAAACAATATCTCCATTAAAAACTTTACATTCAATACCAAAAAGTGTTATTGACGTACCACAAAAAGTGACTGTTAAGGTTAATGAATATGAATTTGCATCTACTGATAACATGTTTAAGGATGATAGCTTTACATGCCCTAGTACACCAAAATTAAACATGAGCGATTCGTTGATTGAATACGTAAAGAAAACTAAGGAAAAAGAATTGAAGAAAAATAGAATAAAGGCCAAAGTAGAAAAAAATACGATTGAATTGGCTGATGCTTTTCCTATCAGGAGAAATAATAGAACACCTGTATATGCTCAACGGTCACCTAAAAAGAAAGCTGAAAAGGTAGAGAGTAATGATGAAATCAACACAATTTCAAAAGATAGTGGGCAGAAAACTAATAGGAAATATAAAAGTGATGGACAAAAGCAAGACACGTCTTCAAAGATTGTGTTATCAGTAGAAACAGCAAATATACGATCGCCAAAAGAGATGCCTGAAGCTACATCAAAGCAAACTTTTTTGGAGAATATTTTGCCAATCAATTTTGATTCACAAGAAGAATTAGAAATGAGACCAGATAAACTCGCGAAATTAATTTTTGCCACTTTTGATGATACTGAGTTGTTAAACGTTCAATCTCCTAACACTTTAGAATCACCTACACGCGTCACTGTTAAGGTAAACGAATATGAATATGCGTCTACGGATAATTTGTACAATACAGCTTATAGTAAAGGTATAAAAGATGGTACCCATAAATCGAACAGTGAACTAACTGGAACACGAAAACCACTTGGAAAGAGACTTCAACTCTCCGCACCAAAGGAAAATGAAAACTCAAATCCAGTTTTGCAAAGCCTACCTGAAGTAGCAACTGAAAATAAAACCGAAGAGCAAGTAAAATTGGAGCATCATAGTACTTCTATTGAAGAAGAACACAGTAAACAGAAAGGCAGTGATAATAAACAAGCACAGAGCAAAAAAATTGACGGTCATACATCCTCGTCAGGTATAATAGCTAAAACAAAACCTGATCAGGTAAAGGGTAATGATGAAGTCCACAAGATTTCAAAAGATAATGGACAACAAACTAATAAGACATATAAAAGTGAAGGACAAAAACAAGACCCATCTTCAAATACTATGTTATCACAAGAAACAGTAAATAAACAATTACCCAAAGAGATACGCGAAACTGCTTCAAAACAAACTTATTTAGAGAATATTTTACCTATCGACTTTGAATCACAAGAAGAATTAGAAATGAGACCAGATAAACTCGCGAAATTAATCTTCGCCACTTTTGATGATACAGAATTATTAAACGTCGATTCTCCTAACATCTTAGAATCACCTACACGTGTTACTGTGAAGGTAAACGAATATGAATATGCATCCACTGATAATTTATATAATACAACTTATAGTAAAGGTATAAAAGATGATAGTACGCATACATTAAACAGTGAGATAATGAGAAAACAAAAACCACTCGGAAAGAAACTTGAATTTCCCGCACCAAAGAAGAGTGAAAATTCAAATTCAGCTATGCAAAGCCTACCTGAAGTAGCAACTGAAAATAAAGCAGAAGAACAAGTAAAATTGGAACATCACAGTAGCTGTATTGACAAAGAACGCAGTAAACAGAAAGGTGATGATGATAAACAAACACAGTGTAGAAAAGTTGACAGTCATGCATCATTGGCAGGTACAATAGACAACAATGTCCACGTTAAAAAGAAGATTGATTGCAATGATTCACACTCAAAAAAGAAGGAGGCTACATTGGAAGTAAATGTAAAACCTCTACACAAAGAAAAAAGGGTTCAAGATGATTTGAACCTACAAAATGTTAAGAAGGTGACGGAAAATCCTTCAAAAGAAAAAGAAATAGCACCAAATTTACAAATTCCAAAGACAAACCAAAACAAATGCGTAACAAAAGAAATTGATAAAGTTTTAGAAGCACCAAAAGAAATGCGTGCAACTGAACAATCTCGAGAGAAAGCAAGTCTATTGTCTACCACTATTACACCACAGAAGTATCAAAGCGAAGTACAGAGGTGGAGACCGGATGTAACAAATTATTATCATCAAAAAATCAAATCTAGTAGTAATAGCTCTCAGTATCCAAGATTGCCGTACAGCGTAAGTCAGCGATCTGAAAGCAGAAGTGGTGCACGACCTTCAACATATGTTCGCAAGGAAGAAACTTCTAAACCAGTTGATAAGTCTGGTCATAGTTCTAGTACAAGTAAAAGTTATTCCCAATCATCATCCAACAATTATCCACCACAAGCTTATTATCCGAGACAAGATTCCTGGAAATACGATCGACCATCTTCACGTACGGAACAAAGAAAGCCAAGCTATGGAAGACCGGAAAGGTCAAGTATGCAAGAACCGTCAAAATCTAGTTCAAGAAATCCTCCATGTAGTGATAAGACATATTGGGATAACAAAAGTTCAAACAGACCACATCAGTCCCGATCTGAACGGATTACGGGAAGTGACTATCAGAAACAGAGTGACCAAAGGGCTAGCGTAAGTTATAATAGGATACCCCAATCGAGGTCAGAGCGTAATATAGAGGCACAATATCCGCCACTGGATAATGCAACATTTACCAGAAATAAATATGATGAAATAAAACGACGGTCTTACGAGAAGTCGTTAAGAAATCAGGTCAACAATGGATATGAGAGATACTGTCAAATTCTGAGAACACCGAAACCACCTGAGAGGCAGAAGAGGAAAAGTCCCTCGATGGAACACAATGGACCTGCAAAGGTGAGGAAGTTCGAGGAAGAGAAGAAGGATGGCCAGCAGAGGAAAAGGGAAAGTAGTACGAGCGATGATGGAGCACGAAAACGGCAGAAGGATTATGATGAAATATTTTTGAAGTTACGGGAGGAGGGGAATATTAATAAGAATTTTAAGTTGAAATTTCCACTACAATCACCTTCTGACGATTGGTAAGGTTTTATTAATTACTATATGAATTATAAATTGATGTAGGCTTTTACGGTCGGTGTTATTGAAAATATTATTTTGAGCGCTCCTTCACCTGCAACTGCGGCAGACATCATCAGTGGTGATTGTTACTGCATAGATTATATCTATGCTCTGTTCGGTTAGTAACTGATGAATTACTTTGATGTATATGTCTATTTGTAGAAATTGACGTCTCAGGGTCTATCGGGTTGTTAATAATTTTAATATGTTAATAATTTTAACAAGAAGGAGGAGGTCTTGAAAGTGAATAGAGTTTGGTTTCTGGTTCTTAAGGGAATAACGAAGAAGCTGTACTAGCCTGATCAAGAAAATACAATTAACGCTCTTGATCAATAAGGAACCATGGCAGATCAGAACAACCCGATAGACCCTGACACGTCAATTTCTACAAATAGACATACACGTCAAAGTAATACATCATTCACTAATCAAACAGAGCATAGATATAATCTATACAGTAACAGTCACGACTGAAGATGTCTGCCACAGTTGCAGATGAAACGTTTGGAACTTTTTCCTTTAGAACATGGTCAAGAAGCCCTAAAAATAATATTTACTATATGAACTATTTGCAGATATTAGGGTGTACTCATTTTTTTCTATCAAATCTTTGTGTCATATTTGATATATGCTATTCTTAGTAGGGAATGGGTGCTTAATGGAACTAAGTTGAAGATGTGGGAAACAGTATATTCGATTGAAGTTAGCGTAAACCTCTATCAAATATAAACAGGAGAAAATACTTCTCTCATTCGTCACATGTATAGCGCAGTGGCAAAGTGTTCAAATAGACAAATCACTCGTTCGAATCTGTCCTCTGACTATCCTTTTTATCTACCTTTAATTTTTTTTTATTGGGTTTGAAATGTTATTCGTAATACAGCTTTGTTTTACATCTCATTTGTGCTCGATCATAACTTATCTATATGTAGCATCAACGAACTATACAGTGTGTCCATTATGTATGTGTGTCCATTACTTTATAAAAATTTTTTTTAAATAAAAGTTGTTTAACATTTTATATTCCATAATACGACAACATTCAATTGTTTTTATTTCAGAAAACAAATGAGTAACGAATAACACTTTGATTTTTTTAAATAGCAATGTACCCTTTCAATAGGCTCATTTAAAAGAGATTTTTTTTTCTTTTCGATGATCTAAAATGTTAGTACCC
>JAWQRM010000467.1:0-22429 GCA_033557675.1 Coptodactyla brooksi | reverse complement strand
GTATGTTTAATGGTCCAGACATTAGAAGATTGGTGAAAAATAATGATTTTGAAAATTCTTTGGATCAACATCAATTAATTGCATGGGATGCAATTAAAGACGTAATCGAAAAAGTTCTTGGTAAAAAACGAGAACCGGATAGTGCACAAAGAGTTAAACGTCTCTTGAAAGCCTTTGAGGACCTTGGTGTGAATATGTCATTAAAAATTCATTTTCTCCATCACCATATGGATTGGTTTGAAAACCAACTATCCACCGAATCTGATGAGCAAGGTGAACGTTTTCACCAAGTAACTTTAACCATGGAAACTAGATACAGAGGAAAGGAACTACATTCTATGTTAGGTGATTTATGCTGGTGGTTGAAGAGAACAACCGATGAAGAGGATACTGACGAAGAGCAAGAACCAGAAACATACAGAGATCCACAACCTACTACTTCTGGAGCTTTTGCTACTTCAAACATGCAAATTGACAGTGATAGTGATTATGATTAAGCGGATCCAAAATGAGATCCAAATAAGATATAATACTTTTAAATAAAAAAGTTGTTTTTGTAATAAACAAAACAATTTTTCCAATAAAAAACACAATTTTTTTCCATAAAAATTGCATTTTTGTAATAGTAACGTAACTGAAATCGTAACTGAAAATAATAAAATGTACTTCGTAATATCATTAGAAAACAGTAAGATACCACAGCTTTCCAGGATAATAAAAATAAATACGCATTACTTTATCAAATTTTCAATGATCATTCCTTGTTAGACAGCCTTCCAAAATCACCAACTTCAAATGCGTATAAAAAAATCTCTCACTGAACTAAAAACAAACCCTTGAAGGTTTTGTTATGGATAATGTCAACTTTCATTTGCAATTGGTCTCATTCCATTCCCATTCGGAATGTTCGATTTTGTATCGCTGTGTAATTAACGAGTATGTAAAGGTACTTTCTTCAATAAAGTAGGTACTCCTGAACGGAAATAAAGTCCCATAGATACTCATGGAAGATTAACAAAACATTAACACTCCAAATGTGGGGATTTGTATCAGCCCAATAATAAAGATTATAGCCATTGGAAAACATGATTCGTCTGACCATAATATTTTTGATAACAGGATGTTATCATCGTACAAGTATACCTGTATGTATGACATAAAATTTAATGTTCTTGGATAGTCTGTAGCCAGGAGGTCTTGCTGAAAATGAACCTTCAATGGATGAAATGTTTGAAGTTTTGAAATACACTAAGCGGAAGATATGGAAATACCACACTAAGCAGCAATTCCAACGATGGAATCTTGAGGATTCATGACAAAATGTCTTAAAACTACCGTACCATTGCTATGCCAGTGACGGATTTCAGTCGTGTTTCAATCTACTCTCAGGGAAATTTTCCGCATGAAGACGATCTGATGCACCGGATGTTCTTCAGTCGCCAAAATAACTCGTCAACATATTCATGTACTTCAAAGAATGACGGCATTTTAAATGCGAACAGTGCATAACATTTAAAGCACTCAAAAATAATGAAAGGGAAGCACTAAGGATGGTAACAAAACGATAATAATACGAATAGACACGAGACCTTAACCAGTCCAAAAGTAACGGATACCCTAGACTCAATTACGTGATACTTTTAAAACATAGTAACTGTATTAGTTTCCTGCCCTATTCGATAATTTTGATCAAAAACCAGATCATAACGTGAATCGAAAATAAATGAAATATGGGAAGAAAACAAAAACATCATTATTGAACACTAACAATACGACGGTAGTATCTAAGCAAAAGGTAGCAGTGTCAAATAGGATCTAAGAAAATTAAAACTGCTAACAGACAAGATTTGTTATCATTATGACAAACAATGTCATAATATTAACAAGCTTCGAACACATTCATTAATTTATTTCGGAAATTTTGAAATAAAACCATAGATAAATTTTTTATACTCGCATGAAAAGAAAAAAATAGGAGATATCAAACTTTTATGTAAAATTATACTATTCCATTACAAAAAAAATTTGTTTAATTTTTTTTTGGAGATACCCGTTTGTGTGTGAATACCAGCTCTTAGTTTTGTATACAGATATTTTCTTACCCTATACGATACTTTTCCCTTTGAAACTACCGATCATGCTTTCTTCCTAAAACCAGTATTGTGTTACCAATACGATATTCATGCTCCTTTACCTATTCAATGATTTAATGATGCAATGATTCTTATACAATTAAACTGCCCAGAGTAATAAAAATGACCTGCAACAGACAACAAGTACCGTCAGAGCAAATGGGAAAGAAACGGAAAAATTGGAGGTCAGAATGGACTAAAACAAGAAGACCCACAGAATACATTTCTATTTAACAGAACTTTTACTCTTATATTCTTATTTAAGACTCGTCTCAACGTTTAGAGATACAAATGGATATTTAGAGATACAAACACAATTGAACTTACATAGCATCGCGGGAAATGGTGGTAAAACGACAAATAAAAAGGTATTTTGAAGGTTGAAGCCATAGTTATAAGGTTGAAACCATAGTTTGAGCTGCAAACTATTTCCCTCAAATAGATGGTGCTTTGAACATAACGAATTATTCCAAAAAACACTCAATTTTGAAATCGTGCATGGATATTAAAATTTTTTTTAAAAACTTTTATTACAGCCACTTTACAGCTTAAAGTCTCTTTAAACTGGGTTTTTAAATACTTATCCTACGATTTTTTTTCGCCGGGTTATTCCACTTTCAAATAACCCATGTAATTTTCGACACCTTCTCTGAAAAATATCCCTATGCCGCAGTCATTAAATGACTAAATTATCCGAGGGATGTACTGCGAGCAGGTGTGTATGTATGTGTGAATCCTGCTCTTAGCATTATTCGGGATCAACGACATGAACATGGCATGAATTTGAGCGCCTATGTGTATGTGTGTGTGTGTGTGTGTTTCTGAATAGTAAGGCCGATCATAAGCTAATGTGCTTGGTTCTTTTCATAATAAAAAATAATGCATACCACGAGAACAAGATCAACAGTCCTGAACGGTAACAAAACATGGGCAAATAGGACGACGAAGTAGAGAAATGTACGAATTTTTTAATAAACCCACAGTATATTTATAAGGTAGTGAAAACAAACAGATTAAAATGCGTAGAACATTTGGAAAGTTTCTTTTTTTACATTTAGTGTAAGGTCAATAATGCTGACATTTAATTTAGACATCATATGAATAAAAGGAAGTATGACAATATAAAATTAATCAAAATATGTTCAGTTTCTAAAGTCATGAATATGCATTGCATATGTCATTCTTCCTAAAATACTCGCTTATGCCTAAGTGTGTTATTCTTAGGACAGTTAATTTACCAGTTGTAGATGGCAGATCAGGTTCCTTTTCAATTTCACGCTGAACCTCGGATTCGACAGCCATTTACGTCTGTAGACAACGACCTGTCCGTTGCTTTAATAAGCTTTTCTAAGACTAACACGGAAAATACACATTCACTCACAACAGCAGCTCATATGGAAACATTACCTTGAAAGCTGAATACAAAGATTGGTTTATAATTAAGGAAGTAAAGTAATAATCTTTTGTATTATTGCACCAAATTCAAAACTTAACAAAAAGTTAAAAAAAAAGAATCATGCGGAAGTAAAACTATTTTTAAAGAAATAATGACAAATAAAAGAACTTGTATATATAGACATTGCTTTCACAGCACCTATTTTAATTATTTTTCGCTTAGTAACTACTAATACCATACTAATACCATAATAACTGTATACAGCAAATTTTCAATTTGTTTAATGTCTAGTATGAAAGCAGTTTTGTACCATTGGGAAAGATAGCTCTAGTTATTGCTGTACCAGGATAAAATTAATTATGGTAATCTAAACCCTCAGAGTGCAAAGAACAGCAATAATAACGCATACAAATCCCATGGCGTTTAGGCGGCATGTGTACACGTCCGAATTTCAACCACCTGGACATCTCGTAGTTCTGCATAGAAAGTAGTAAGCATGCAAGTAGTGCAGCTATACTGCACGAAATTGTCAATTAGGTGAGGATAGAGGCGAGCAATTGACGTCCTCTCTCAATTAACCTGAAATTGCCACCTGCACACATGTCGAGAACGAAGCTATGTAATGATTCCATGATTTTTAGTGCCCACAACTTGAGATTAAAGGTAAATTGGTGTGCCTCTTAATGGAGAAGTTAATACTGTAAACAGGTTCCACTATAACGAAGTGTGTGGGGTAGTTAGTCGATATGAAGTTGACGAGAAATGTATTTTACGACGTGACGGATTGTGACGCATCACATGATGTATTATGACAGCAGTATTATATCCAAGAATTGATTAAGAATTATGTGGGGAATACTTCTTGTCCCACGGTGATAACCATTCAATCTTTCATATACAACATTTATTTTATTATCATTACTTGTATGTTCGTTTTTTAAACGACATGTTTAACCTATTTATGAATATTTTTTTCTCTTTTTTGTATCGGCCGTAGTAAAATGGTAAAAAATAATCTCTAAAGGCCATATCAAAAACATTTTAACATTTTATTTATTTTTTACAGACCCTTTTTTTGATGAAGTCCTTTTAAAAGGACACATAGACATTGTAAAAGAGAAGTTAAGTTAAACGTCTTCTTTATGGTGATAGCTAACGAAACACTCCATATGTAAGGCAACATTACATCTAACAAACTTTTTTAGTGTTTTTTCAGTTATCAAAGAGATTTAATATTTTCTAAGCTGGACGGCCTTCCTCTTTTCTTTGGCGATCTGTTTGTTTGGAGTAATATGTTTGCCAATTGTCAATTTCTTTCCCCGGACTGATGTGCGATAGTAGCTGACATTTTCATCGCATCGGTCTACGCTACCCATAAACTTGTGCATGAAAATACTGTAGGGTTGATCTACCATAACTTGTTTCTTTTTGGTTAATCTTGAAACCTGATGTACAGGTTGAACTTGCAAATTATCAAGAAAATAAAATCATGATAGTCATTCCATTTTACTATCATGTCTTTATTTTCTGTCGTGCTATAATCATATGAACCTCTTGGCTCTTTTTTCATCTTGTTTTTGGATAATATTGTACATTTTGAAATTCTATTTTGTCTAAAGGTGCCTGTGCCTCTAATGTTTCTTTTCGAAAGTTCTCCCATGAGAGGCACGGTGGTAAAAAAGTTATCGAAGAAGATGTAATATTTTAAAGTTAGAATCTGCGATAACACATCAGAGTATTGTAAAACAATCGTTGGTCCAAGTCCAAAAGGTTTATATTTATTGGATATTTGCGTTGTTACGCATTCCAGCCAAACACAAAATCCAATGCAACCTGCAGGTGAAGTTGTTCTCATCCACACCTTGAATTCTTTTCCAAATCGGTTTGTCCTTAATAAATTCCTTGCATCAGTGTCTTCCAAAATATGGCACCATTGTGTACTTCAAATTCGTCGATATTGTGTACTTCACATATGTGTGAAAAGGTTTGAAAATTGCTGTTTATTTTTAAAAAATTGTTTTAAATAGGGGCCTTACTTTTGCAAATCTATTTTTCTGTGACAGATTATTGTTGTAATAACAATGCAAATTAATCAAAAAATACTCAAATCTATCCCTTGAGATTGCACTTGAAACGAGGTCATTGTGAGTGTCAGAGCTATTTTCCCAAACCTTCCGCTACGTGGAACTTGAACATAACCACTCAACATAAGAACACCAAAGAATGCTCGAACTTCTGACAAAGTAATATTTGGAGCTTTATACTTTTTCGCAGCATACAAATTACTGTAAGTGACAAACATTTCAAATGTGCTGTTATCAAAAACTTGAAAAAATAATTCGCACGGAGAAAAATTCGTTTTTACACCAGCAATTTCTGGCCATTCAAATAACGGTGGTTCGAAATCTATTCTTCCCACAAATCGTATCCAAGCATAGTCAAGTTTTTTTTTAATAAATAACCAAATATGATTTGGTTATTTTGATTTTTGCTGATTTGAGGTGGAAGGTTCTTTCTTGTTGGCTTTCCAATTATGTTACTCATTATGAATGAAATAAAAACCCAATTTTTTGCACTGTAGAAAGCCCTTTTCAACCACGGCTTATTATGGTAGACGATAGCACTTGATATTGATCAAGTGTTACCATATCTATCATATGATCACAGTTAGTAATGAGATCTTAAAGATGGAAATAATAATAACACCATGCCAAATATTATAATAGGAATAGTCAATTTTAGTTACAATTCACAAAAAACGCGGGCAACAGAGAAATTAGAATAGGTAGATAAATAGATAAATATCAGTAAAACCAGCGGCATCAGTCGAAACCAGTCAAACATGAATCGAATGGTGTTGGAACAGCAACATCATCGAGCAATTTAAACAACATATTTTAAAGCTAGGATCATTTACACATAAGGAGTTTATGATATAGTTTTACAGTAATAGTACAGCTAGGACTATAAAATGGTAAAATGATTAGCAGGGTGATTGGTAGCTAGCAAATTCTCTAAATGTGTATTTATGAGCAAACATCGATTAGCGACAACACATTACATTACATTAGGAAATGTAATGTATCATATTATATATCATTAATAATTATGTATGGCATATTAAAATCTTCTTCAATCATAGTTATGATTGTATGTGCTAAAAGAAGTATTCCAACTCAGTGGAATCCACCACAGATTTCATAGAGACACATAGTTTCGATGTGGATCATTGAGGTACAATTGTGATGCATAAATCGGGTGGAGGTGCCGGAACACCCGCACCTCCACCAAAAACCTGACACTGCCACAAAACTTTCTTCCTTGGAGATCGCTAAACTCTGAATTGCACAAAGTACCTGGGAACCGACCCGTAACAGAGGAGAAAGGGGTGAGTCCTAAAGAAATTAGGGATGTAGGATGAGCACTAAGTACTCGTCCCTGGACACACTGTATTTGTATTTGTATCCACCTATGTACGGCGACGAAAACGATACACCTGCGACGGATAATGAAAATATCTCCTTCCAACAGAACCAATACATATATTGTCAAAATAATATCAACAGAATGTATACAATGCTCAAGTGCAAAATCTAACAATATATTATTATTTTCAATAATAATTGAAAATATTCCTTAAGCTCAAATTCCTCCAATCCCAACGAGGTTGGGTGCATTCGTAAATCAGACACAATCGGCAACGGGTACACCACATTGCCCGTCAACAAATGTAAACAAAGCAAATAAAAGTTGTATTGCATGCAAACCAGCTCTAATCCTGTCGTAATTAACGAGTTTGTAAGTATGTTAACTCTACCAATCAGGTTAATCAGTGGTTTATAAGTTTTAGCAACGGTAAAGTTAGCATTAAGCTTTATAATAAACTAAATGGAAATGTGAGGTTAATCGCGTTAAATAAAATTAAAAATATATGAAGCAAAAAAATTAATACTTTTGAACAATAATCAGGTAAGTTACGAAAATATATATTAAAATTCGATATCTGTACAAAAATTATGTAAGTTATTCCGTACGCAGATACGGCTCCAAATTCTTCCGAAACTCCACGTGCAGTCACGGACCCAACGTTCAACAACGCCCGTTGAATTCGCTCATCTACGAGCAGCACGGGGAACGAAAATCCCATCCCATGTAATGGCAAACTTGTCTACCACGAAGATGACGGGCGCTCATCCACGTGTAACCCCGAAGGATGGAGACGACACCAAAAAAATAGCCGCTACCACACGTTAAGATGGCGCCAAGACACCAAGTAAGTGTAAAGTAAAGGACCTAAGGAAAAACGCAGCAACGGCAACCGGCAATTGCACTCTTACGTATCCGACGTGGAAAAGAGGACCTCACGGAAGGAAAACCTGCTTATATAGCGAAAAACAGGAAGAACAACTACCAACATATATCAGCTCTGTAGGAAAACAATTGTTCCAGAAGAAAACAACATCAAACGACCACCAAAGGACAATAAAGCTACAAGAGGGAGGACAATCGAAGGTGAAGAAGCTATTCGAATTAAAGAAACCGCCGCGCCAATCCAATTGACTTTCAGAAAACTGAAAAATGAAGCTGTCACCAACGCCCGCCGGCAGTACACGGCGCCAGCATCGAAATGTACAGAAATAGAGAACCCGACTTATCACCACTAGAAATCAAGTGCAGAAAACGACCAACAGATGTCAGCGCGAAAAGGACGCTAAGATGAATAATCGCCGAAGCAGCCGACTATAACATATTTACCATATCAGAATGTACAAACGGTAGAAAAGCAATTTGTTGAAGCGTATTACAACCAAAGACCAGAAGAGCAATAGAGGACCAATCGTCCACCAAATAAACAAACAAGTCCACCAAAACATAATATTATAAACAAACATAATACATAGTATTACTCTACTCCATACTTGCACGTTACATAATCTAATATAAAATAGCTACAACCACGTAAGCGAATCGAAACAATCAGCAGTTCGTGCACACTTTGTGTGGTCTACTAAAGAACGTACTTTGAAGTATCGTCCAGTGAACTTTGATGAAGGCCATCGAATGCGTTCGGTAATACTTTCTTAGATATATATTAGAACGTACAAAAGAATACATAGGCATTTGTAGGTATGTATTTTGCAAACTATTTCGTTTATTATGTTTCATTTACTGTCAATCATCTAGTGTGTGCACGGTCTACGAATCGAACACCGAATAAATTGAGAACATGCTAACTACCAATTGCTCAGGGTTCGGGATTTTTTTAACCTTTGGCTTAGAAACAAAGTTTGATCAATTGCCACCACTACAGCAAAACCGAAAAGTTTATTTTGCTTGACGCATGTTCAACCGCAAAACCCACCCTTACGATATATACCACAGGCAACACCTGAAACCTGTTCTGATATTGATACATAAATACAAAAGAAAATGATATAGAAAGAATAGAAAACATCAAAATATAAAAATGCAACAATAATATATCTTTATTACGTACAGACTTGATTCCAAAAAAAGTAGCACAAACTCAATAGGGAGTTAAGCTCTAAAAGGTTGGTATGTGAAATGAGCTCGAGCGTACTTCGCTCTAAAGAACTTTACGTTTTAAAATAAGCAAACGACAGGTGCACTCGTTCACTTGTCATTAAGGCAAACGCTTCAAATTATAATCTTACTAGCTTCCTAAAGCCTCGCTTCTTATTTATAAAGAGAAAAATACTCAAGATCTAAAGTTAAATGTGGCGAGATTAAATATACCAACAGTGAACAAATTTGTTCACTACAACAACCACAAACAAAGAAATAAAAAATACATATATATGCATGAATTGTATTTAATAAGCTAACAATACATTTAATCCGTAGCAGATCTGATTCAGACAGTGCTCTTTATCTATGGCGTTTCACCCCAATGCTCCTTCTTCTAAGGTAGCGTTATCTGAGAGTATTCCAAATAATCTCGGATGGATGATCGGCACAACGGGTGCTCATGTGCGGATAACTCCAAAGGGATAAAATAAACAAAGCTTTCCAAACCCCCAAAACCAAACTCCCACAAGCCTACTCCTAAACGGCGTCTCCTCCTGTTGTACTCCTCCAGTACTCAGACATCAAAATAATAAAAGAAACAAACTCCACACTTCTCCCAAAATTCCGTACATTATCTAGGGAGGACATGAGAACACAGGTAAGAAACAGGATTACAAAAAATAATTTCATAACAACATAATGAATTTTCAGGAAACAAAACCTTCTCTAGATCAAAAGTGGAAATAGGATATTATTTTTTCAGTGAGCGAACTATACGTGTATGTTTAACGGACGAATTCGTTAGTTACAGATTACCTTCATTCATCCAGTATGTGAGCGGCTTTGTGAGTCGAACGACGAATAAATCCTACTGTACTGTTCGTCTAGTGCGTAAGCGGTATAATGTGTAAGAGGTACATTTGACGACTGACGTTTATGTCTGAATCGACTTTTGAAGAAAGACGTCCTCACGCATTCCATTACATTCCAACTTCAATAGTTCCCTATTGCAGCCAGTAGTACTGGTTTAGATGTATGGTAATCGTAAAGTTCAGCAATGTCACCACTACACCAAAACCGAGAAGTAATTGCTCGATGCGTGTTTCGCTAACCAAGTTAGCATCATCAGGAGCGCTGAGAAACTCTTTCTTCGCTCCTGGTGGTGCTATATTGGTCAACGAAATGTGCGTTGTTCAATTATTCTTAATTTTGTTTGCAACTATTTTCAATTTTCCATTTGGAAACTTGTTTCATTAATAAACCCTAATGGGAGGACAAAGTTATGGGTACTTTAAGAAAACCTGATTTTTCAGGTGTGTTGTGCGGTGTACACGATAGCTTCAAGATTCTGTTAGTATATGATAATATCTTGTTCGTGAACGAAAGATTTTTTGAAAATATAATTTTTGACAAAATGACCATTTTAAGGAAAAACGCGATTTTTCGGGCTTTTAATGTTCCATTTTCTTTCAACAATAAAAAAAAGTTTTCAGTAAAATAAAAAATCCTTCGTTCACGCAAGCCCTTGATACGCAGAATAAGAATGAGAAAGTTATAGGTTGATTGCTTTAACGGTTCTCGGGATATCGTGTATACCGTATGGGACATGTCCGAAAAATGTAATTTCGAGATAAACGTGTTTAAAGTTTGCGGTCTAGTTATCACTACAATATAATTTAATTTCTTTAACTTACACAGAATGCCATAAAGTAAGCATTCTGCGGCCAAAGTCACCTCCAAAGCATCAATTTTCTCCTGTCTGGGATGCTATCCGCCCTTTCGTGTAAAAAACTAGAAACAGTCGACTTGAAGCACGCAGCTGCTACGCGCTGCTTTTGGCTGTGCAATCTCGTAACTTTGTCAATTTTCGTTCAGTTGACATGAACTTTTCAGCAAACACTCTTGAAACGGCGGACTTCACGAATACACAAAAACCCAAAACTCGACTTTTTCTAACTAGACATGAAGTGTAGCATTACCGATTGACTTGCATCATTATGACGAGATTTTGATTATTATGTTTTATAAGGATATTAACTTTTATTTTATACAAGTTTGTTACTTGTTTTTTTTTTTATATTCAGCAAAGGATGCAGTTGGATTTCCAAATGTATTCTAGGGCTTGGTTTTCGTTTTGTGTTACTTTTGTGAACTTTAAACAATTACATTTGTTGAAAGAACCAACTCTTCAATTGGTACCTTCATGTTATATTTTTGTGTTGACTTGGTATTGAGAATCACGTTATCACTTTTAAGTTGCTTATTTGTCTGGTTTTTCTGTTTTTTTCTTGCGGGAGTTTTTCATCAATACGTGCATTTATACTTTTCTCTAATCGGGTGTTTCAAATTTTTTTAATTGTTTTTTAAATGATTTGTTTTCAAATCTCTATTATCTTTATTTCTGGATCCTTCCCTAGAAAGTTTAACTATCTTCACTTTTTCAATTAAGTAAGTTGGAGGAGGGTTTAAATTGCATGGCACTCTCAACTGATAAGGGAAGTGTCACACCTGTCACTCACCGATTTCGATACAATTTGGTACAACGATAGACTGGACAAAACTTAGGTCTACGTATGTTTTATACGTGCTCTGAAACTCCCTAGGGCGAGTAATAAGGATTGCAAGTAGGGGGAAGAAGTATTTATTCGCTTATATTTTGAAAACGAACACTGTTGTCGAAATGTGGTAACTTTTTTAAGAGCTTTCTACTGATATATTACACATATGCTAGAAGGTTAAAAGGGTTAAGGTACCCCTAGTTCTTTGGAATAACTTAAAAACTACCCTTTCGATTTTGGTAACGTTAAATGTACACATAATAAGTTTAAAAATATTAGTTACGTGTTTTTTCCTATTATCCACAGACCATCCCCCGCGAAGTTACGGGGGATATTATATACCCTATTTCCGTAAGAATAACAGGATAAAACTGTTAGGTATTTAGAAAATACTTTGAAGAAAAACCGTAAAATCACACAATAAGATGTTTGTGGTAAAATAAGGCATTTCCGACATTTAGGAATGGTTGGGGTTAACTATCCTAATAAAAATTTATTCTTTCACGGGTGTTACTTGAGTTTGATGAAATTTAGTACGGTATTTGTTTTCGGTGTGACCTTTGAAGGGATTTATAATGGTTAGAAATTAGGGGTAGAAAGTACATTTTCGCCAATATCTCGAAAACGAAAACTGTTGTCGAAAAATTTTAAGTATTAGTTAGTACTAATTTCTAAAAATCTCTATCGATGTTCCATGGAGTAATTTATCCTTATTTTCATTAAATAATTATATATATATATATATATATATATATATATCAGAATTAGTTAAAAAGAAAACAATAAAAAAAATATTTCGAATATTGATTTCTACATTACTAATTTCTTTTTGTAAAATGGTATTTTTATTCGACATGTATGGCAAAAGTTCAGCGTACTATTATACGATTATGACCTATGTTAAATTTAACTCGTCCATCGTATACCAACTAGTATTATTGTATGTATCAGTAATAGAGTCCTTATAAAATGTGGGATTATTCCAGTCACGTCTAAAAAAAGTTTGGCATGAATTCACTGCAACAGTAATCAACTACGATCCATGTTAAATTTAACTTGTCCGCCTAATATATGTACATGTAGTGGCTACTTGGCAGATTTGTGCCCCCAAGAACCACAACATTAGATTAAGTGTGTCACAAATTCAAGCCAGAATCCAATTTTCACTACAAAATTAGTTAATACATTTTCAGCTAGTGTTGAATTGTAGATTTGGAACCTTTGGTTTAGTAACAAATTCGTCAATGGTCACCACTTAACTAAAACAAGAAATGAATTGCTAGACGCACGTTTCATCGATAAAGTCGCTGCCTTCGGGAGCACCAGATATGTGGTGTTCGCCTCAAATCTGTTAACGCAAAATATCAGGGATAAGATAACCAAACAAACCAAAATTAATAACTTACCCGTGTATTTTACACGGACCATGATAATCGATAACGTATAGAACAAAAATCTCTTACTGCAAACGCAAATTTATTAGATTATTTGTTTAAAATAAAATACAATTGTACTTATTTCCGTATAGTAATATTTAACACCTTAAATTCAATTAAAGAAATCGTTGAAAAATGACAGTAAATAAATTAATCAACAAAATTGCATTCTTATTGTTTGCTATTAATTAGAAACTACCATTTTCATATGCGAATAGAACGCGAAACGATCCTTCCAGTCTGATTTATTGCCACATCAACCTAAGTAGCTCAATTTGCTGATATTTGACTATCCCGAGTGGACCATATCTACATTCAGACAAATATAAGTAGGATATAAGATTTCTGTCGTAAAAATAAACCGTTCATAAACGATACATATGTTTACAAATTTAAGTGTATATTACTTTAATACTGCCATATATTACTGCTGCGCCCCAGTCTTAAAATGCAAAATTATGTAGAATGATCAAGCGGGTGTTAAAGTGAACTATGGTGAACAAATTTGTAAGATACATATTTTTTTTACGATTTGGTACTTTTAATTTACAAAGTTTAGAGACTTCATATGAGAATAAACCTCATACACGAGAGGATTAAATTTTAAATGAGTTTGTAGGGAAACAAACAAACGATTTCTCGCGTACAACAGGAGTACACGGGAGGAAACGAGTGAATACGTCAGAACGGATGAGCGGGATGGCAAATATTTACGAGAATTTTGACAGAAAGAGTAGCACCGGGTGGAAATCTTGGTGGGATTCTCAAACCTAAGTACACGTCTTTTTTTAGCGCCACCGTAAAAGCACGGCATGCAATTGCGGTAACGTGTTTCGTTGCCGACGGAATTAGCAATATAGGAAAATACGAGGCCAAATTCGGTGTCGATGTTGGGTTATTTTCGTCGCATTACGGCGACTGCGAGAAGCACGTAGTGACAAATTACACTCCTGCACCAGCAGCGTTAGTGAACCGTGCGATCCTGCGAACTATAAAGCCAAATGGAGACCTAAACCTGTCATAGCGACCATATACGTTTGTAAGATACACATATACATACGAGCAATTACGAGCTGGTCATACGTGTGACTATGTCGAAGTGGTTTGAAAGAAACAATTGTTTTTATGTAGCAGATTTGCTTGTATGGTTGCAAAAACTGATTTGCGGCAAACAAAGAGATCCATTAGAAACCGCAATTTCAACCAATTAGAAATCTTCACATGCTTCACATTAACCCCAAGTCTTAACGTAAGCCTTACGAGATGATAAGTTTCAAGACTAAAAGTTTCCGAAGTAATCTCTCATTATTAAACACTGATCGATATCATTTTGCATCAATACGGAGATAACTATGAAAATCTTTAAAATATATATGCTGTCAAGAAAGGCTTAACTTTCTTATCTCAAAAAGTCGATTTAGGAATCTCGATAGAGCAGATGCTACGAATCGATTCTCCACGGTTGAGAGCAATGTTATTAATTGTGGTTAGTTTGTTAGAATAGGCTTTGCATTTTCTTACTTATCTCAATCTTCTTTCTACTTGAAGAAGTAACCGCAAACATCATCTTTATTGCATTTTCGTCGCTTGCCGAATTTTAAACAGAGTCAACTGAGATTCTTCAAAATCACACTATTAACGGCTGCATGGTTCAGCTTCTGATCTTTCTTGCGTTCAAATAAACAATCATTCACCGTTACGATTATTAGTTTTCTTGTAATGTAGCACACTTTTGACTGCTCTGTGTCTACAAATTTGTTATTTTGTAGACACAGAGCAGTGTCGCTTCGTTTTTCTAGAAAATTTTTGGCAAATGTTTAGTTACAATCGCACCATCCATTGGTCAGTTTCTAATGCAGGAAGGGATACGAAGAAATTTATTTTTTTACAGTTTGCTACTCGTTCGTTAATCTGCAATATTTTTGTAAATGTATATCATATTTTGGGACGGAGGAAGTAATTAATTTACTTTAAATTTTCATTTGTGAAAATATACTAGTTTAGTATCAATGAAATGTATTCTCTGAATTTATTTCAATCTGAATTTTTTGTGATTTTGTTTTTGTAAATTGTTGAAATTTAATTAGCTATAATTTAATTTTATAGCTTCTATTTTTGAGCATTCTTAATGCTGTCCAGTAATTCTTTAAGATTACTTTCAATGTACCTTAATTGTTGTAATAAAATGCAGTTTAATGTGCAATAACATATGCATGTGGCAGATGATTTTTAAATTCATCAATTCGTCATTATTAAAATTTCTTAAAGCTATTCTAAAATATCTTTTTGGTGCTGCTTTTTTGTGCCGATGTGGACGTAGTTGCTACATTCAGTTAATATTAGATACATTATTTGAATAAACTATTTATTAACTGGGTGCATTTAGTATGTACTGAAGACTGTGCGTTTTTGAAAACGAATAAAGTTGCTGTATATAACATGGAATCATAAAATAAAATTACATCAATTAGCTTTTAATGATTTCTACCTTAAGTTAGATAAGCTGCCCATATTCTGTAGCATACGATTTCAAAATAATCTCACTCACAATAACCTGTCGTCAGGTGAGAAGGTATGAGACAGAAGACTACGCGCTGCAGTGTCAATATATGTGCAGGCATTCAAGCTAAATGGACTACCAAGTCTACGAAGTGTCTACTAATTAGTGTAGATATTAAGGAAACAAAGCTGATGAGCGAAGTATTCTATAAATTCTTGGTATTTTGGATTGTACTTTAAACCCGATTATATAGATATGTCGCTGTAATTTTTTCTTTAATTGAAAACCGAACTGATACATTATGCAAATTATTGTGATTGGTATTTAATTTTATAATTTCCACGCACAAAAATACATTTTGTTTAGCGAAATACTGTATAGCCTTCAGTAACTCTTTGAAATTACTTTCAATGTAAAATGAATTGTTGCGTCAGCACCAAACAGTTCCAATTGTCACTTTTTAGTCGAGATAGTACGGATTGAGAGGCAACAGTGGTAGCAACAACAAGATCAGCAGGAGCCCTGAAGAAGTAACGGTGAAATAGTGGACGAAACGTCGGTCAATGTGACCACATGACCGACGGCGATACTCTACCAGCAGAAGGCGATAGCTAAAGCCCTTACTGCTGGTAGAGTATCTCAAGTAAAAATTACCTAAACCCAAGTTGTTGGTGTTAAGGATTTACGCCTCTATAAAAATTCTCTTGAAGCATATATTTTCTCTATATCATTTTTTATTTTTATTTGAACCCTTCCGACGGTGGCGTCCATTTTCGTTTTTTTTGAACCCAAGGTGCCCATCTCACCGAAACTAATCTGACTGCCGTCAGTATTTGTAGTTGGCTGCAATATACTATGTAAGTAATCATATATTATATAGGTAGTACACGATAGCTACTAGATGGAAACATTAAGTTATTATTTTAATAAGTTATTTTCTTCTCAATTCTTCCAGTTTTTCTGTCTGCCTACGATCGCTTTTTGTGTTTCTTGTATTGTGATATATCTTCCCACATAACTGACTTCTATTCTGAGCTGTAACCCGATCAGTGTACTGTACATAAACGAATACCCAGCATATAAGAAATCGTGTATCAGCGCTTGGAGATGACTTTTAGAAGGCATTTTAAAATCTCGACAAGCGTCGTGACAATGCAGCTACTTCTAATAATCTAACACTGCCTTCTAATGAACTCGTAGCCCTAGGGGAAGATACAGGTTTACACCGGCAAAGACAGGTAAATGTATAGTCTCGGCAAGATTTCCCATATTGCTTCGAAGTGTAGACCGGTTGCCGTTAAATTTATGTCTTAAGTTGATCGTGATATTGTGTGGAAAAACTAAAAAGCTAAAACGGTCCAAAATAGTCATCACTAAATTGCTCACAAAGTATAGGTACAGTATCTATAAGAGCGTATCTGTGAATTTTGCGAGGGATATCTGATGGAAAAATCATGATTCGATTCCCAAATGATAGTAGGGTTACCATCTGAAGTACCAGAAGTTTTGTGAAAAACGTTGAAATGCTGAGCATGTTATTTTTTTTTATTTCTGGGCTTTATTATGGATAAGCTTAACAAAGCCATTGTACAACATGAATTACAACATGAATTAATCGCCTGGAGGAAATAAAAGAAATTACCAAGATTACCAAAGCCTTCTCTAGTGGAGTTCTTGTCGCTTCAAATTTATTAGCAAATACGGCATTTTCTTGTCAAACTCCAAAGTTGCTGAAGATTGTCATTCTAAACTTTCATGACCATTTTAAACCTTGGCCAACATTTTCTGAGTTGTGAAAGAATTGAAAAGTTTCATTATTTAGTAGTTTCTTTAAGCAAGGAACCTATTACCATGATAAAAACAGTAACAATGATAGAAGAATTATTATAATGAATTTTTCAATGCGTCTGCTATCATAAAACCTTTGTTCGATTTTCAACTTAGTGTACGGCTGCTAACAAGGAACGATCTGGTCTTTAGCCGATCTCGATATCTCTTCTCGTTTCTGAAATATTGCAAAAAGTGTGCTTTTGGGGATAGCTTTGAGCCCCCATTACACACCCCAAAACCAAAAACGGGAATTTAAAGACAAGTAGGTGTCAAATATTGTTCAGTGTTCTACATTCCTACCAAATTTTATCAAAATCGGAGAGATATACAGTTGAATCTCCAGTGCATTAAAATATTTTGGGAGGTTGAAACTTTGTCAGACACCTAACCCTTTTCGCCAAAAGATCGAATATGTGAATCTTTGTTTAAGGGAACACCCGTCTTCGTGCAGTATTTGTTTCTACATTGACCGGACTAAGTTTGCAGAACAATTAACAAATTTAGACTAAATACGGTTACTTAAGGGGTGTTATTTTCTGCATACTTCGCATTTAAAACGTTGCATGAGTTGTGCGACCGAGAGTTCAACATTTTTCCTCATGTTGCCAAGGTCCTTAAATCAGATATTTACATCGATGACATAGCTACAGGTACACATTCGTTGACGATGGCTCATACCCTGAAGGTAGAGCTAATTCATTTGTTTGGATCTGCTAGAGTTGAACTTCAGAAATGTGCTGGTAATAAGCGTGAACTAGTTAAAGAGTTCACGCCTTTAAATGAATGTCAACAGCCAAATAGTTTCGCCAAAGTTATTTCGTCATGTTAAAATCCTTGGTCTAGTTTGAGATAGTACACTGAGCACGTTCTCATTTTCGTATGTTCCAATTGAAAGGATATGTACTCTTGGTTTCTTGACATCTACTGTGCTATTTGCAGAATATATTTTACAACAGTTGAGGTTGAATCTGTTGAAATATCTTTCGAACCTGAAGCCGAATAAAGCTCAAATTTTGTGGAAAATGTAACGAACAAATATGCTAATAAAGTTACATAGAAGTTTATTAAATATTTCAAAGTAAAAGGACAAATTAGTACATTAAACGTACTAATTTTTATTAACTATTAAAAACTTACACTGTATAAATATTTTCAGGTTACCTATATATAGAACCTAACGCTACAGTATACAAGACATAAATTATTAGAAGGTTGGTATATTTTATACGAAATAACATGAATTTGATAGTTATTAAGTTATAAAGGAAGGTATGAAGTTAAAAGTCTATAAAATTTTAGTTAGAATTAGAATATTATAATACCCTCTGAATCAGAATTCAACAATAACATTTTAGCATCATCATCTAGCTCCATAACCTTCGTTACTTCCGATAAATTTTTACTAAAAATCTATAGATCTAAACTATACAGCAAAGTATATATTACATCTCTTCATTCAAATCTTTATGCAAAGGAGACAAGTGGGTTCTCTGAGTGCTGTCCCAATGCCAACAACTTGTTGCCTTCGGGATAGTTGCCTGTTGTTGCCAACGAGGAATGATGTTTTATTTTGAATTGCCCCTTCCCTGACGAGATTTGTCAACAAGTAGACGCAATTCCTCCCTAAAATTCATTTACACTTTTTGTTTCTTTTCTTTCTTTAGATATTTATCCTGTTTACTTCCAGCGGACCACAGGCTTTCTTGCCTGTCTTGTTTATTCTTGACAATTTTTAAATTATTCATTGCGGAAGGCTTTGGAAAACAGGTTGGTTTACTTGGAGTTTCTTTGGAAAATTCAATAGATGCCGAGCGACAGTATCCATTAGAAGATTGTCGTGGTTTTGGGCTCAATTATTTTTAAGGGAACCATTGAAACAATACGGAGATTTACCTCAGACATCATTTCACTTTCTCCACATAAAATTTGTCTATATTCCGCTTATTTCGAGGATCTGTCACATCCTCATTTACGGATGAGATCAGTTTCTTTTCCTTAAATACGTTTATAGAGACATATATATATATATATATATATAAACTTTTCAATAATGTTTGCTTGCGGTGATTCACTTAAAGACCTCAGTGCTTGTAAATAAGGGGAACTCGATCTGATCTACACCAGAATCTCTGTTAAGTTTTCTTGCGTTCTTTTTTTTTGTTGTCACAGATGAGACTTCATAATCTTCACATGTCCTATCTCATTGAAATTTTTTGGTTATTTTTGATAAATCCCTTAAGAATTCTTGCTACTGCAGTCCACTTCATTGTGAATTGAGGTAGCACCATTTTCTGAATGTTGGTGTTGACGCAAGTAAATTACGTTTCTGTAAGTTCAAATAGTCGTGTAAATACTTTTCTGCCGTTGAAATATGTTTTCCATGTTCAATGAAAGCCGTGATGTACAAGTCGTCAATTTTAATTTTCATAACAGTCACTTTAGTTCTCACTTATTTTCAAACGATTTACAATACTTCACGAATTCAATTATGATTACAAAGAAATATAAAGAAGTGTATGCTGTCGGTTAAATTAGAAATCATATTTATACCTTTTCTAATTGCAACCGCACGTATAAAAAAAAATAATGTTGGGTTTTTGGAAAAACGGAATGTAAAGATATATTTAAACAGATATACGAATATAATTATGGATTCAATTGCTAGTGATGAAGTATATTGACTATTATGTTTGAAGTAACAGTATCCTTCTGCTTGGTCGTCAATAATACCGATTAAAATAAGCAGTCCGTTTATATTCATCTTTTTACATAGCGCGTTCACTTAGTTTCAGGCAAATTTCAGTGAAGGGAGCAAATTGAAGCAACATTTTATATTTACTGCGGAAACTATATACTTTAAGTAACGTTATAGTGGCAATTATAAACATTCGGTAAACTTCGCTAATAGTTAAAAGTCCAATTGAAAACTTTATAAATTTATGAATTCACATGCAGTTGAAACATTTTTGCTACAACATAAGCAACAACATTAACAAAACCAAAACACATTTCAAGACTCATAAGGTCATATCTTTAAGTCATAATAAAAACAATACCTAGAATCGTAGGTAAATGATACATTTTATTTATATTTAATTTTATTTTAAAATCCTCCCACTCTAACCAACATACCACATACAAACATCTAATCATTCTCTGGATTTAGTTGTAATTAATTTGTGCTGACAAAATTGTGATACATGGTCAATTGTCTGTCTCACAATCCTCAACCCATGAGCTCCTCTCCTGTACGATCCGGGACCATTGCCCGACTTAAGGTTGATTTTTAACACCCGAATATACCTTTTATACAATAAACAAGCATCTGTCAAAGTCAGGTGGGTTAAACATCCTCCAGCTTCTTGGTTGGATGCTGAAATCCGTAATTTAATGAGGATAAGGGATGATGCCAACATTATTACGTCATCCTACATGTGGGAACCGTTGAACATATTGTGCATTAAGCAACCTACATGATCATCGTTATAAAAATGCGAAAAGTCCCACATCTATAAGCAGCTTTTAGATTCGTCGCCTCTTATAATATGGAAGTTCATGCACTCTCTTGGAGTAGGTAGGCAAATGTCCTCTAACATCTGGCGATTTGATGACTAAAATTGAAAGGCTTGGAATTATTACTGATTCAAATCTTTCTAATCTTTGCTTTTTCCTTAAAATGTCAATTTTCCTAAATTGTTGATGACGTGAGGCGCATATTCTGCATTGTGAAATCAAAATGTTTAGGGGCTGATTTGCTGAACATCTCTCAACTGTTACCAATTCTAGATACTTTAACAGAACCCATCATGCATATTTTTTATTTTTCATTAAGTCAAAAATTTTCTACTTGGCAACCTTTCCAAGTTTGTGGAAGCTTGCTCATATAGTTCCCATCCCAAAGAAAACTTTCGACGACTGCAAATTGCGACTTCTGTCCTGCATCTATAAGTATATTACCTCTACAGTCTAAGGCTCTCGAGCGTTTTGTGTACGATTAGGTCAAGAATCTCTTCAAACAAAGCTTTTATTTGTAATCTTTTTTACTTTGGTTACAGATTAAAAAGGATTGCAAAAACGGACAGTCGCTGGATGACTGGGCTTCTTGATTTCAGTAAAGCTTTTGACTTTGTTGGTGTCCACCTTCTCGCCATCCTGTGTGTCTTAAATTGAGACATACATTCGTGACAGTCGTATCTGCGTACGCTGTAAGGAAGTTGTTTTCGCTGAGATTCCTATCGACTGTGGAGTACTTCAGGAAAGCTTCGTGAAAGCGTTACTGTTCAGCATATTTATTAATAACGTTACGAAAATATTATCTTGCTGTTATCATTTATATGTAGAAGATCTGCAGACTTATATGCTTGCGATTTCAATTAATGGGTTTGATGTTGCAGTAAATCGAATCAATGAAGACACAATATTGCAACGATTGGGTACGTTCTCCCTAACTCTCAATGCTGTCATAATACAAGCAATAGTGTACATACGGCTCGCGTCCGCCTTTGACAAAAGTGCCTGCTCGCCAAAATTGTAATATAACTATTGGAGATAATAGACCGTTTTCTGATAAAGTTAAAAACTTAGAATGTTTATATGTTTTCTTCCTTGCTTCGTGTTACGCATTATGGGTTCGATGCTACCTGATGCCTGATTGATGAGCACTATTTTTGTATTCGCAGTCGTCGTGTTTCAGTTTGTCGCTATTTTCAAGACGCTTGAAAATAGCAATAAGTTGAAACATGTCGACCACGAATAAAAAGACAGTACTCGTCAATCAATATTAATTATTTAATTAACCAATCAATCAATATTAATATTAATCTTCAATTAATATTAATATTAATCAAATAATATTATATTAATTAATATAATATAATAATATATTATAATGATGATATAATAATATTAATATAAAATATATTAATATTAACATAATTAGGCCCGGTTCACATGAGCTGCAAAAGTAATCGTGACGCCGCGTCATTTTCAATCTCGATACCTATCCGGTGCAGTTCACATGACGGATAGGACGCAGCGTCCCTCTGGGC
>JAWQRM010000029.1:0-37938 GCA_033557675.1 Coptodactyla brooksi | reverse complement strand
TAATAAATAGCTTGTATGTAAAATTTTGTTTTGATTAGTCTAATAGAACAAGAGATAAATGTATCACAGACGGACGGACAGACGGACAGACGGACAGACGGACAGACCAACCACTCAAAATAGCATAGATAGGCTACAAATAGTGTAATTCGTCAAGATCTATCAAAATCTCGACATCGATTTTTTTTTGCGAATGCAATACTTTCTCTTTATACCTATCGGTAAGAGAAAGTAAAAATGGTGGAAAATTTAAATTTTGTATGAGAACACATGATCAAGAAATAGAAATGGTGGCAAAAATTAAAAATTTGAATTTGTATTCGAACAGGCAACTTAATGTGCAGTTGGTCAACGCAGCAGGCTACCCAATATACTTATGTTTTTAGTGTTAGTAGTAGGACAACCAATGCCAGGTTTTACTACATTTAAATTTGGCATGACTTGACCAGCTTGGAGGGGAGAGGTGTACTGCAGAAGTATACTTCCCCAGGCTGGAGAAGGTTTGAGAGAGGGGAATTTGTTTAATTATTACAGAACAGTCAATTTTGTTCTCATATAATAATTAAGAAAATTGAGTAGAGGTTGGAAATGAATCTGCACTTAACTTACCTTTTAATTTACTAACAGTCGACCTATTTTGATAATTGTTATATTTTTGTTAGTATACATATGTATGTATATATGTATGTCATACACATGTATCTTAAGGAATAAAGGAAAATTAAAAAAGAATTCCTCTAACATATTTACTTTTCTGCTATGAAACGGCTCACTCATTTTATTAAAATCAATTTCTTTCTAATATAATAATTTAAAAAAGTAAAATTCAATAACATTCTGTTTCTTTATTTCTCAAGTAAGGTTACGGCTTTATTTTTACTCCTTTGGTAGTTACAGACGTTTAAACATCTAATATCAGGTGTATAAATAAGTTTCCGCCATCTTTTGTGCGCGAAAATGTCGAGTTTTGAGCCAAATAACCGTCATTTGTGGGAGATTTTGTTTTACTTCTTCCATTTGCAGAAATATGCAGCTGAGGCGCATCGATTACTTGTAGAAGCGTAAGGTGAGGGTGTCTTAAGGGATAGAAGTTGTCCTGAGTGATTTCGAAAGTTTAAGAACGGTGAATTTGACATCGAAGACAAAGAACGTAGCGAAAGGCCGAAAGTATACGAAGACGCGGAATTGCAGGCATTATTGGATCAATGTTCGTGCCAAACGCAAGAAGAACTTGAACTTACATTAGGGGTGACTCAACAAGCAATTTCACATCGGTCAAAATCATTGGGAACGATTCAAAAACAAGGAAATTGAGTTTCATGTGAACTGACGCCGAGAAACGTTGAACGCTGATTTTCCACATGCGAAATGCTGCTTGCCAGGCATAAACGAAAGGGTTTTCTGTACCGTGTAGTCACTGGTGATGAAAAATGGATTCACTATAGTAATCCAAAACGGAAGAAATCATGGTGACATGCTTCAACATCTACCGAACAAAATTGATGAGATTAAGTCGAGCACTCAAAGAAAAGCACGCCCACTACTACTCCAGACAACAAAATTATTCTGCCTGATAATGCTCGTCCACATGTTGCGGCGCCGATAAAAATCTATTTGGAAACACTCAATTTGGAAGTTTTACCCAATATTCACCAGACATTGCTCCTTCTGATTTCCACTTGTTTCGATCGATGACGTATGGTCTGTCTGAGCAGCACTTCACATCATATGAAGATACCAACAATTGGGTTGATTAATGGATAGCCTAAGCAGCTAGTGGCAAGCGATGAATAATATTTCAAATAAAATGTAAGGTTCCGTTCTTTCCCAATAAATGCCAAATTTTGTATAGAAAACGGCGGAAAATTATTATTATACACCTGATCCTTCATATCACTGAATATCAGGTGTTTTGATACCTTCATTTCGTTTCTTTTTGGTTCCAATAATATTTCGTATTTTATGAGCTTTCATGGATTTTTCACAAGAACAGTATTTATTACAACTCCTGAACCAGATAGAATTCATCTTCCTAGTTGCTCTTAAACGTTTGTTTGATTTTCAACATTTGAAACTATAATAAAAATAACTTTATTAAGTTCTTAATTTAAATGGTAAAAAAGGAGAACTATATTCTATCTCTGAAAAACGTGTGCACTTATTCGCTTTCCCTATTCACTGTTATTCTGTGAACTGTTATTAACTACCTATAAGAATGTGTTCTTGTTGTCATCTTAAGCACTGTTTTTACACAACATTATCAATTCTCACGTATGTACTCTACGTACAGTTGAAATTGACCTCCAGCTCGCCGCATTGTTTCGTAATTTCAAGTTCTTAATTTAATTAGTAAAAAAAGGAAAAACTTACTTTTTTTTCTGTGTATCCCTTTATCATAAGCAAGACGTGTGTGTTATTATGGAATGTAACCTCGAGGTTTGGCATCAGTATAGATGTAATTTACATTTCTTTTATCATCGAACGGGCTTAAAACATCTTTTTTCTACGAAATACACTACATATTTTTCGGATTTAATTGTTTTCTGTGTTGTATGCAAAATACCACCATTGAAAAGGCATTGATAATAATCATCAAAAGTGATGTGATTAAGTGATGCATTTTTAACACGTTTAACTTTCTTCATAATACCAAAATGTGATAAGGCCAAATTAATTTTGTCAAATTCCAAACCATCCTCAAGTAATGTTTTTCGTTCGGTCTCACTCATTTCAGCAGTGACGTCTAATTTTAGAGAATATATTTTCGATCGCAATATTACTGTTTGGATAGTCAGATGTATCAAATTTGTGAATATTGTTCTTCATGTTCATAAATATTAATATTTAGAAAATTGTATATTAACGAATCCGTATCCTGTATACAATACTGCAACTATACAATAGTTTTACAGAATTTTCAAAGATCTGTTTAATATAGTGATAATGAAAACCTTGGAAATATCGAGAATCGTAAAATTTACATAAATTGGTTTATTAAATTTCATTTTTTCATTTCTACATTATCATATCCTCATCAAAAATAGTACAGTTATAAAAATTTTGTTGTGAAATATACCTAGTAGTTAGCTTCGTATCTACGATTCTACCTGTTAACTATTTTTATGTCTTTATATTTTTGAACATTTTCTTTCCAAATACATCATTATTCAAAGTTTATAGTAATTCTTTTCAAATTCATTTTTACTATTCTTCCTAATTTCAGTATTTAAATCAATGTGTTGTTTCATCCAACTCGATTGTCTAGGTTGTAAAATTCTATTAATTTTTACAATTTTAATTCCTAGGTTAACTCCCTCTTTTAAGTTTCTATAATGAATTACATAATTGTTCTTGGTAAATAACAAAATAAGTTTTGTTATTTACCAAAAAGTTAATTGAAGATTTTAAGTGTTGAGGGTATAGAGGAAGATCTTTACGTACTTCGAAAAGTTGTTTAGGATAATGTAAGTCAACATCTAAAATACAGCGTATTGGATTATCGTCCGAAACGTTTAGTATATTTATAGAATATGGATCAATCCATTGAAAATTACCTTTTGGTAAGGGTGCTGACATTGGAGTACCATACAAATTAATAAGACAAAATTATATGAGAAAAGCAGAAGTCTGTGGTCTTGTAGTTACTGGAGTTAACAAACACATTAACCATAACGAGATTGTTCAAAATCTCACTCTCGACATATGTTTCGATTTATCTAATAAACCTTCGTCAGGGGAATAAGCCTTCGCCATCATTCTCCTGACGAAGGTTTATTACATAAACCGAAACATATGTCGAGAATGCGATTCTGAACAATCTTGTTGTGGCTAAGGTGTTTATTAACTCTAGCAAGATCACCGTACGTAAAACATGAAGTTGATTCATCAGGTTTAGATTGATCACCCAGGTATTCATTATTAGCCTTACCGTAGCGATTTGAACGTTGAGAAATTTCCCCTCCATTACAGTTTTCAATGAATAAAATCATATCAATGTCAGTTAACAATTCTAACTATACTTTAGTCATTTTTGGCATAGCATCAAACGATAAACCTGAAACTGTGAAATAATGCCTGAGATTCAATTCGTATGTTGGCAAAGAGCTACTTCTGAAATTTTCAAATACATCAGGAGCGGAACGTCCGTTCATAAATACAGTTTCTCAATTTTTTTGTGCAAGGTTGTAATCTTTTATGCTAACATTATTGTTAATTGTCCTGAGAAAATGTTCTTTTGTTGGTAAAATGGGATCATTTAATTTTTCCCAACTGCTAACCATGAAACGAAACGAATCTAAAAATCTAAAACATATTCATAGCGGTTATATGTTTTGTAAATGAAATATAGCGTTCTTTGTTTATAGGAAGTAAAGTAATACTTCGTTCAACATCTCTATTAAGTGCCTTTGTGATAAAATGACTGTCATAACCCAAAATATTCCCGGTATAAAGTCTTCGATTAAAATATTTCTAAATGACCTGTATTTAACATATTTCTATACCAAAAATATATTTTGCATGAACGATGCTTTAAATATTTTGGTTGTTTTTACTGTAGCAGATGCCGTTCTCAGCTTAGTGATTACCTTGTTTAAAATTCTTGTAAATCATTCCATTATTAAACTTTACTGTTAACGAGTAACACACAGGCACGTAAACGTTCAAAACACCTCTGTTATTTTGTTTTGTTTTATATACTTTCTCTCTCATTGACGTATTAACGCAATATATCCCGCAATATATATCACGTTTGGACACGCAAAAACGTAATCTATGTAGACAGTGTTATTTTGCAGTGTTTGTAAAAATGTTATTTTGCAGAATTGATAATATTAAAGTCTATCCTGCTGTTACCAAGCGTATTTTTGAATATTGTAATCACGCTGACGTGATAGCGCAATGTATCCTGTTTGGGCACGTAAGAACGTACCTGTTAAAGTCCACTTCGTTATTTGCACACGTTGTATATTGCAAATCATACGATTGATGCAAATGGTGCATTTTTACTCGATTTGAAAACCAGCAAAATATTTATCTTGATATTATAATCATACGATTAACGTAATCGATACATTGTTAATTTTATACTGACTAATTGTTTGTTGTTCAATGGTGTAAATTGAGATGATTTCGATTTGAATAGTATCAGTAAGTTCTTCCTACTACAACTACTGCAACAATAACAATTCCTACTAGTACTACTACAATGGCAAATGCACCATGTACAATTTTAATCCAAACACTAAGTCCGCGAAAATTACCACTATAGACGCTAATTTTTATTTTCGTTTTAAAGAGATAAAAATGAAATAACCGTAAAAAATAACAGAAATAACCGTCCAAGGAAACGAACCGGTCCTTTTAAAGTTATTATATCGCCTAAAATCAATATTATTGGGAAAAAACTGGGGAATCTCCCCGTCAAGTATATACGGTTAATGTTGGAAACTCCAGAAGAGTTACTTTTGTTTGAGAAAGCGATGCTTTCTTACACGTTCAATACTAATGATGAGGAAGGAACGTCTGCTGTACAAAATAATCTTATGAAGCAACTCGAGTATGCTGATGAGAGTGAAGAGGACGCCGAGCACGAAAACAAAAGAAAAAAAAAGAAAAATTTTAGAACATATATTATTAAAACCTCCGACCCCCCACAGGAAAACTAACAACAGCGATTCCATAGACGCGTCTTACATCGATTTAGTAGATGTGTAGGATGGCGATGTAGACGAACACAGCTTAGAAACGTCATACAGAACTTAGAAATAACAACCTGTAATAAACTGAAATAAAAAGAAATTAAAAATATTTTGTTTTTATTTTATAAATCATTCATATAACAAATACATTATTTTATTTTATATAAAAAAGTACATTATTTACAGCCAATTTAATGAATTATTGCCATGATTATTACAATAATTGTTTGTACTATTTGCATTCATACTTTTAAAATTTGCACATGCAGATTTTTCAGTATTAACAATCTTATTTGGAATAATCTTTTCTAAAAATATTTTCATACTAAAACCTTTCACTAAGAGAACATCACTGTCTACTATATTTTCCACCTGAAATGCTTTCTCGCGACTAGATAAAAATGCCATAATTTACACGTCAGCTCCACGAAGTATGATAAACAGTATCACTGATTACGTTATAGATGCACAGTTCCTTGACGAAAAATTGACTGCTTCCGTATTGGAATCCCTGAATATCCATTTTTTCTTGTTATAAGATTTTCACTACGCTAGTTAATGTATTATATTTAACGAGTCTATTATGTTATATGAGAGAATAAACGGTAGTCTTGTCGGATACGTTCTGAGAAATTTCAAATTCTTGTCTCATGTCAACCGTCTTCATGACTTCAGGTCGATGTGTCGCAGTATCTCGCTTGCTATACTCTTTATGAACGCAGATGGCACTAAAATCAATGCCTTGTGTCTTGACTGGTTGTGCACGGTAAGAAACCAAAACATTCCAATATTCGTCCCAAGCATTCAAGCTAAAACAAAACAAATCGCTCAGACGCTCGGAATAAATGAGTTTACATCAAATGGTTGGCCGCAAAAATGGCGCAAGGGACACAATATCATTTTTTGGAGTATTTCCGGAGAAGCTGCTGCTGCGAACTCATCTCACCGTGCTGTTTTTGTAAATGTGGCCGGTGAGAAAAAAAATCGCTAGTAATTGGAAATGGTGCTCGACCCAGAGCATTCGCCTCAGTTAACATTGGTAAGCTTTTCAGCTTACCATTAGATCGGCAATCAATCAAGAAGGCATGGATGACACAAGATTTGATGAGTCAGTTGGCTCAAAGAGGCTTGGAGGAGAAAAAATTACTGTTCTTAAACAACGCAATATCACCCACCCTCGTGATATGCGATTCAAAAACATCGAAATAATTTTTCTTCTCAGCAACACGATAGCTTGTCAACCGTTAGATCAAGGTGTTACTAACGATTTCAAAATTCATTATAGTGGTGTTCTTGTGAAACGTATATTGATAAGTGTTAAGAATATTCCATGAAGTAATTTGTCTAAATCGATTGAGCTCTTGGTTATACATTTTGACAAGGTAACGTGGACTTTGGTTCAAACTGAAGCCATATATATTTGTTTCAAAAGCAGCACAGTTCTACAAAATGGTGGCTGTTCAATTTGAACCCGAAGATGATTTGCTCTTAGCAACGCTGATGGCAATGCTGCAACTGTAAAATAACCTTGTAGAACCATTTCAAATTTAGAAGACTTTCTCGTAATCGATAATATGTTGATAGAAAATCCATAACTCGATTTCGAAATTAATAGGAATGAAACAGTAAAAGTTGTTGACTACGACAATGATTCAAGATATTATTGAAAGATATTATGCTATACTCACACGAAACAACGTTGACTTTGCAAACTTACTTTCTATTGCAAACTTAAAGCGATTTTTGAAAAATGACTTCGGTGCCTTTCAACATCTAAAAAATTTAGAAAGCCATTTACAAGATCCGCTTTTTTAAGAAAAACGGAGAAAATCTATTTATGTTCTAACACGATTGGTCCAACATTCGAGCGATCCCGAAGATCACACGACAATTAGTAAAAGCAAATATGAAACCAAAATATGGTTTCATCATTTTATTGCTTTTAGTAATGTTTTCTAGGTAGACATTTTCGCCTACTCTCCAAGTGGTAGTTTTTACTTGTTCACTCTGTCTTTCTTTCGTCTTTTACTTTCGAAGTTGGTCCTTTTCACTAATCTTTTTGTACAAAAGCGACATATGTTCTTTGTGTTTTGATATTAAATCTTGATATGTGTCTGTTTCATAAAGTAAATCTATGGGATTTACTTTAGCTTTTACGAGCCGCTGTACGACTCGTTGCGGGGTAACGGTTCACTGCACATGACTTTTTCTTACCTTGACCATGGTTTAAATGTCCTTCCGTATTCCCTAAATATGCGAAAATACACACATGCTCATAAAAATAAACAAACGTATGATATTTAATTACAGTAAAGTAAAGAAATACAATATGACACATTGTTTTTTTCAGTGTTTTTAATAAATTAACTGCCATCATTGACATAAAACAACAGTGAAATAATATCAGATTTGGCGAATGGCATAAATCCTCAGTACAAGCAGACATGAAATGGAAAATAAATTTTGATTACACAGATTTATGGAGCATCTGATCTTGTTTAAGTTGTGTTTTAAATGATCATAATAAGGCAATAAGTAACAATGTTACAAGATCCTCCGTTTTCGAATAACGAGCCGGTATACTCAGAACTCTACTATACCGTTTTGATTTACAGATACCGCCTCCGTTCACACAATGTGTCACTAGATGTCGCTATATTGTTACTCGATATCTCGTGCTCTGTCGATTTGTCAAAATGACAAATAGAAGAGCACGTCTTTTGTTTATAAACATATATGCAGTAAGTTTCTATTAAAACGAAAGGGCTGCTTCGATTGATATAAATTTCAGAGTTACTCCAAGAGCATTGAAAGCGGTAGAAAAAACAGAAACTTTCTTTCCGGTGGCGTTCCGGTGGTGGTGGCGCTACGGCGGCGGTTGACCAAACCGCCGTAGCGAAAGGGCTAATAACGCAGCAGTTATCAAAGATTATTGTAATAAAAGTATATATTTCATTGTTCATGAACATATTTTAAATTCATTCCACAAATTCTTTTTATTCCAAATTAATTTTCGCTTGCCTATAGTAATAATAATGTTCAAAGTATAATACTATTCGGCTTCTTCAAAAGCGGCCTCTTTCATTATCAGTAAACACAATAAGTAAACACAGTATAATGTTTTTCGACACACTCATGTTCGGAAAATAAACACCCCGCGCTCTTCTCTTTTCATGGCTGTCTTTGTCTTGCACGGCGCGATAAAAAGTCGGGCCCGGCCAAATGACGCTGCATTTCTGACCGAGAACACTACTTCGTATTTACATAATTGAAAAGTTAATAATCAACAGATTGGAAACATTTTTAAGAACTGCTGGCGGATATTATACACAATAACTGAATAAGAGTTCCATATTTATTAAACTTGGTTCAGATTAGATTTTTTTACTAATCAGAATTAAAAACCAAACAAATACTTAAGACATTTGTAGTAAAATCTTTGACGATTATCTTACGAAAATATGACAGACCTGCGCTTAAAGATAACGAAGTTATAATGTAAACCATTTCAGTAAAATTGATACTATTTGACCGGCATTCAAGCAGTGTGACTCCTCTTAAGATCATATTTATAGGAAATTGACTACAATTGATAGCTCGAACGTTTGCCTCATTGACCTTTACTTCAATAAGTGCTTCAGGTCCTTCCTTTTTCGTCCAATGTCTCTGAAAATACTGCTAAACCGTCCCAAATATTTGTATTTAAGACATAATTTTCGCACATGTATGCTGATTAATTGTATAAACGGGATTATCAATTTTATACGGAATCTCTGCTGAATCTGTGATAATTATTCTTCTCTTGGTATCTAAGGTCCAAGTCTAATCAATAACTCGAATCCGAATAATCCATCAAATGTAGAAGAAAAATCGAAACAAGCAAATACATGATGTTCACGTGAATTAAATACATCAGGTAACGCTATAATAGTTGATTAGGCAAACTGTGTCAAGCAGGTATTTGCCAATTCTGGTGTAGTGCGTTGCCAAATGTTCCAAATTCACAGCTTTAATTAACCTTAAAACCTCCTCAACAGGCATATAAAACCTGAGATAGAGGTTGTGGTGATAAAATCAGTTTATATAGGTACAGGCATTTTCTTCTAAATACAAAACTGATGATAGGTACGAATCCGTTAAGAAAAACTAGAAATTCTAAAAAGGCTTCTGTAATTATTCTGTTCTGTAGGTTAATAATACAAAAATGTAACAAACAATTTTTTCAGATGTTTTGGGCATTCATGAGATGTGTAGTAGCAGAATTTGATTCCAAATTGTTGAATTGCGATCAAAAGTAGCGCCAAATTGACATTGCTCAGGAGTTGTTGAATAAAATTACCTACAATCCAGAACTGCCCAAACGACCATAACTGGCGATGAAACATAGATGCACGAATATGATGTCGAAACTAATGAAAAAAAATGGAAGCTTCTTGGAAAGCTAAGACTGAAGAAAAGTTGTGAAATTCGATCGAATGTGACGGTTTTGATCGCTATTTTCTTCGATTTCAATGGCATTATGTACTAAGAGTTCTTGCCACGATATTGCACTATCAATAAGGATACGAAAAACGAAAATTCTGTCTATTCTTTTATCAAACCTCATATTTTTTAAATCCTTTAGCCAATTTCGGGCCTAAAATGAAACTATTTTTTGATTAGCGCATAAATATTAGAATGATCAACGATTTGATGATAATTTATTTTTGTTTGATTAGAAGTAAAGCTGATAAATATGGTATAATATATCAATGAACAAATCAATAATTTAGAGCTTTTCAATTATAGAATAGCATAGCCGCATACACAAAGACAATACGTAGCCCATAAAAATCAGATAGCAGTGCAATTACCGTGAAACGAAGTGAAAACCGAACGGCGGTTGGTTATTGGGGCGGCAGTAGACGTCGCATCGTATTGTATCGCGGCGCATCGCGTTGCCTGTGAAAAAGTTCGTTAGTGGAAATATTGTGGGGCATCCCACTGCTTCACTGTGCGCAACGGAGACAATGGTTTTTCTCTACTGTGTCTGTCGCCGGCCGCAGTATTTCACGACGCGGCCTGGAAATTCCCGTTCCCAATTCTGCTCCCGCATCTCGTTCCCGTTCCTGCTGCGAACCTGCCGCCTGCTTTAAGCTTTTTCGCTAGAAGTGTCACGCGCGCAGCCGAAGATATATGACGGTTATCGTGCCAAATAGATAACACAAATTGAATTATTTTACTGTGTATTCTGTACCGACAAAATTTATGTCTCGTTAGATGGGATCGTTTCTTTGGTGTTTTTACTTTGGATTTTCCAATTTGAAACAACCAAGTTTTAAGTGCAATCAGGACGAGAAAATAATAGTGTGTTGTGGCTGCATATTTCCTCGCTTGTGATCATCACATCCGTGCGGTGGATATTGAATCTTACATATTCATGTATAAAATAACAACAATGATCTCCATATCCCAGACCAACCATCACTCTACTCGCCCTGCTCTGTATACCGAAAATCCTACTTGCAATACTATGAAACAAAGCAAACTATAACATCCCCAAAGGTTGTTTCGACATATACAAAGCTAAAAGATGCAAAGCAAAAAATGCTGAACAGACTGTTTGACCGCGCATCGATATGCAGATACCTGACTAATTCTGTATCCCAAACATGAAACCCAAAGATTTTGACGATTATTTTCTCTCAGAGTGAAGGTCAGCCATTTCGTTTTTGATTAATTTAACCATAGAGCGAACGCGTTTGCACATAAAGTGTCCACTCGTCGTTTATTCACGATCCGCAGTACAGCATCCAGGGTAGTCTAACAAAACCAAGATGTACTCAATTCTCCTGTATTCAATAAAATAGTGCATACTAGAAGTAACTTTTTAGGGTGACTTTTTCAGTATTTATTACTTGACCGTTGAGTTATTTCAAAATTTGTGTGAAATGTTTATTTGGGAGGTTATGATGGGTATTTCCATAAACTTTTATCACTTTTGTTATATTGATTTTCTTGTTTGCCTTAAAACGTTTGCTAGGTTATTGTTTTCTGTCGGCTTCACTATAACCGTTATCGTGTAAGTGATATTTTGAAGAATGAGTGTAAAAATGTGCATTGTAAAAATTGAAGTCGTTTTTCAACAATGTTATTAGTATCTATTTATATACTAAGTGAGAAAATAACAGATCATTCTGCGCGTGCATACTGCAGAATAGTTTTATAATAAATACCTACATCAATTTAGACTTTTTCTTATAACAATAAATTTCGTGCGTAGATTTGCTGTCCGTAAATTACTATATCTTTTTCTATTAGTATTTATTTCCTTATCTACTGTGCCGTACCTCGATTTTACTATGACAAACAACATGGTGATGTTAATTAATATCACGATTACACCACAACTAAATAACTGCTCGTCGCATATTTCGCTAACCAAGTTAGCATCATCAGGAGCCACGAAAAACATGAAAAGATAAAAAATCTGTTTTTCCTCGCTCCTGATGATGGTTAGCGTAACTTGGTTAGCGTAATTTGCACTGAGCAGTTATTTTTCAGTTTTGGTGTAGTAGTGACATTGTTTAACTTTGTTAGTAAGCTAAAGGTTCCAAATCCATAACTTTAATGACGATGAATTCGAAGATGATATTGAACGAAGCAAAAAGCAATCTGAGCAATGAATAGGTTGTTCATTGTATTAGTGGCCGGCATAGTGTGTCAGAACAGGAAAAGGACATTGTAATGTTATGATGAAGCGAAACACTTTTTCGGGAAAGATAAAGAGATGGAACAAAAACTGTAAAATAATACATTCGATCAAAATACATTTACATCAAAATCGATCTCGGCCCAATACATTTTTCCAAGAATGTCAGTAACAAGAGCGAAGCTTTCATGAAAATTAGTGACATTTGCGTGATTGAGCTTATTTTAAACCACACCGACAAGTACATTGACAACAGAAGAAATAAGTAAAAACGTGAAGGAAATTTTGAAGAAACGACCGGATTTCAGATATTAGGATTACTCAAAGAATTACTTTAAGTCGGTACAAGGAAAGATCAATGTAAAGTAATTATGGAATTCTAATGAAGCTTTCAATAAAAATAAAATTTAATTTGATACACCAGATAAAAAGGACATGAAAAGCCAAGATAATGGAAACAATGGTAAAAATGATGAAGAATCTAGCAACAGAAATACACGAAATGAAATACTGTCCAGAATGTCTTCACAAAGAAAGTAAATGAATTAATAGCACAAAATGACAAAATAAAGCACGAAAATGTCGAACTAAAGGAACTAATAAGGAATAATAAATATAGACAGAGATGATGAAAATATACGAATTGAAGATATGAAAAAGTTTATGGAATAGCATTTAGAAATTAAAGTAAGTTTCGTCTTAATATAATGTTGAGTTTTCATCCTGTTCTGACGAACATTAGGTTTTGTGGTATTCATTCACTTGATAATGTCGTAAGATGAAACGCGTCGTGAACCACAAAAGTGGAGCTCTTGCCTAACTTGTAAAGCTAAGTGGAGCTCTTGCCTAAGTTGTGGTATGACAATATATGGTCGCTGTTCATACATATCTAAAATAATTAAGTTTATTCGTAAATATATTTCAAAGCAATAGCATTTATTTTAGTGTGCAGCATTTTGTGATTCACAGATACGAAAAAGAAAATAAAAATGATATCATTAATGTCAAACGTACCCGAAAAAATCGGGATGGGATCCGACATGCTCAACAACGTGGAGGTAATGTTGACTTGCATTTAACATAATTTTAGTATTTTTTCATAATCTAACTTTCACAGTAGTCGTTAGCTTTAACCCAGTTACGAAATAACGAAAAACTCCATTCGAACTCAATTCACTGCTCGATGGCGGTATTCAAATTTATGAGCAGGCTGACTCCCACGGGCGGTGCGGCAAAGAACAAACGGCGCCCACGAGGACGTCAAGGACGATTGCGAAAAGGCAGCCTAGAGTAGCCTCATAACCGCATGCTACGTGTACGGCTCTTTACGATCTCCTAATCATAACTGTGTGTTACTGCCAACCCGTGGCGCAACGCCGTTCAAGTTTTGCATAACTGCTCCTAAGGGGCGCATTTCAGGCATTTCAGCGGTATCCTTTTGCGAACATCTCTTATCTGTTGGTGAATGTTGGGCTTCTACAGCGTTATGGGTCGCAGAAAACTCTGGTGTTATTTCTTTATTATTAGCTGGAGGGAATAATAACTATAGGTCACGGCGTTCAAGTTATTTTTACTAAGATTCTAGCACACCATATAAAATTGGGATTCAGAACAGACCACAAATTATTTAGTACATAACTCACCTAAAGTCTGTTTTGCTGGGTAAAAGCCGCTAGAGGGTAGCATTACCATACATTCTCGGCCCGAATCCTGCACACTTTGGAAAGAGTTCAATATTCGGAAGGGAAGGTAGGGGGAGGGTAGAGGAGTTTGAAGTAAAACATATTTAATAAACAATACATTTTTATTCAAATAATTATCTGTAAATTAAATATATCAACTTCTCAAAAACTACTTTGCCATTCTTTGTTGTTTATTTACCTAAAGAAACATAATTTAAAACTTAAACTCAACTTGCTCTAATTATGTTTGATTTACATTGTGGAATATTTATTCTACTCATTACTTTTGTAACTTGTAACACTTAAACTTAATTTGAACATGTAACACTGAGCCCACCAGAAATCTCAGATATTTATCTATCCCGGACGCTTCCACGGACACAGTATCGAACCCCAGACTATCTGGGGTAATCCGGGACATATGATAAGCCTACTATAGAGGGCACTACTAGTATGACCTTCTGCTGCAGATTCCTCTACTGTTGCATATGTCACGTATAAGTTTCGCCTAGTAGGAAAAGAGATGTCGAGAGAGCATAATGCAGTGGACAGTTTCATTTGTAAGTAGCACACAAAAACAATATCGTTGGTTCTTGGAATAATTTTTTCAAGCGACGGACTTATAGTATTCCTAGTTTGTGATGGGTTTTATGATCTTTTACAACCTATAGCTTTATTAGCATGCCACTAAACAGAGACTGGGAAGGTAGCCACTAAGCAGGAGACTGGGAAACCCGGTAGTAGGTAAGCACAGGGTAGAACTTAATAAACGAACATTTAGGCAGACATTTTTATAATCCATTCCTTGGAAAACATATTTACGTACTTACTACTATGTATTCCACCTTACCTACTATATAATGCTGGTATAGATGTTTAAAATTTAATTTGAAGCAAGCCTTCGTCACTTTCGTACACTGGTGATAAAGAAATATTATTAATGTATTTCGTCCGTGGGCAGCCGTTAGTGAAGGTTTCGAAAAACAAGAGAGTGAATATGAAGCGTCGACAACAAGTAGATAATGCTAAGAATATAATTGTTAAGGTTTATGAAAATCTAAAAGCCAAAAACTGTTGGGCACCTATAAAGATGACAAGTGAATTGACGGAAGTTCCTCAATCTACGTTTCAATTGTAACGACAGGTGTACGAGGAAGAGATTATTCAAAATCTTCTTTCTCGCGAAATCCACATACCGTAGGTACTGAAATAAAAGAAACCGTATACAGTACAAGAAAAGGATCCGTTCCAAATGTTAGCAGTTAGCAGCCTTATGGAAAAATTGTCCCTGCGTGGTTTCGAAGTCAATTATTGTGCAGAAACTGTGCGTAACTATTTACACGCAAATGGATTTAAATACAAACTGTCGAATAAAAGGTTCGCTGTAATGTAATCGACACGATTGAAAGATTTAAAATGGAATTACGTCAATGCATTTAGAAAATTCCAAGAAGAAGGAAGACCCATAATATATTTGGATGAAATGTGATATTATACTCACGTGTTTATTAGATACCTCACCATCCAAAGGAAAAATGGTGATAATTTTACATGCCGGCAGTGACCAAGGACGGGTAAAAAATGGGCTTTTGTTGTCTGCTAAAAATATAGGGAAGTGCTCGGCCGATTATCATCAGGATATGGATTCCGCACTTTTTGAAAGTTGCAACAACTGCGACAGAAAAGCAGATATAATTTCGTATACTGTGGGAGGATAAAATCTCGTACCATAGCACTTTTAAGCTGCGCCCGTAAAACGAGGATATTTGCCAGACCATAGTCAAAGTTGGACACATAGGAGGGCTATAGCGAATACGCATTACACAATATTCTCACTTCATCATATTGACGATGTGGCGGCACTCCGGAGCTTACGGGCATTATTCAGTTGTTTAGCACACAGAGCACATCTATTTAGCGAATCGTCTAGCGAACATAATTCAAAGAAATGGGTGTGTATACCGCTGAAGAAAAATTACAACTTATCAAGTGGTATTACGGTGGCAGTTTTGCAAGCGATTGCCACGATTTATTCCTACAATCTTTTGCAGGAAGGCCCGCTCCTGCTAGACAAACTATTATCAAACATATTCGGAAATTTGAGAAAAGTTATTGCCTAAATGAGTGACTTAAGTGACCAAATTCCACTTAAGGACGAAATGATTTGTGCTGATGTGGAAGCAGACAACACAAAATCATCCAAATGTATTAGCGGGAGAATTGGGAGTGGACAGTAAAACCGTACGAAGTGTTTTGCATAAGCACGGCTACAATAGCTATAAAATCGGTAAAATTCAAGAGATTTTTTTCCGAACATAATATTCGAAGGATGGAGTTTTGTGAGCGAGTAATGGAAAAGGCAAATGAGGATGAAAGTTTTATTCAAAATATTGTTTTCACCGATAAATCTACTTTTCCATTGCATGGAAAACACAATCCTGCTGTTGTTCATTATTGGCCTCGGGATAATTCGCATAAAAGTTTTCCTATTCGTACTCAATATCCGCAAAAACTCAACGATTGGACAGGAATTCTTGATGACCATTTAATAGGCCCTTTTTTATTGATGGGATCTTAACTTCCCGGAAATACGTAGAATTTTTAGACACGCAAATACTTCTTGCTATCCGCAACATTCCCGAAATAGACCTGGATGGTGTTTGGTATCAGCAAGACGGCTGTCCGGCAGATAATGCGGCTGTAGTCAAGGAGTTTTTAACAAATTCATTTCCTAATCGCATTATGAGTGGGAAAGGGGATATTAAATGGCCAGCGAGATCTCCACATTTGTTCCCAAACGGCTTTTTTTTGTGGAGCTTCTTGATACAGGCCGTGTACGGCCACGAGCGAGCAGAAAATCTGGATGCCCTGAGAGCTAAAATAATAGAAACAGCTAACCTTTTCACACCTGAAATGCTGTCTAATGTTAGAAGGAATTTCTATGACAGATTAGCTTACTGTTTGGCATCTCAGGGCGGCCTATTTGAGCCGCTACTGTAATTTTTTTAATTTATCATAATTTTTTTAGTTAGAGTGACGACGATTAATTCACGAATAGTGGTTTTCTTTCTTTATACGATTTCGTAATTTTGTTGATATTGTTCTTACTAATGTGTGTTATTTCTATGTATAAACTATTTCCACTTAACATTAAGCATTATTTACGTAAAGTGCGGCCCTGAGTAGGGGATGCAAAAGGTTGTTTATGAGGGGGCTTTTATTACCAGTAGCTGAAGTCTTAAAACCCATCGCAAACTGGGAAAACTTTACCTGCATTGTGACTTCTTAAGCTGCATGTCCACTATGCCAATTGGCAACGCCGGTTGGCATAACGTGGCTTAGTGAGGACGTGTAGCAGTAGGTAGGATCGTGCCATGTGGCACGTTCACAATATGCGGCGCTATGCCAAGTGACATTGCCATCTAGCATAGTGGGGACGCTATGCCAACATGGCTTTACGAATTCCATATTTTGAACAGACGGCACATCTTCGAAATGCCATCTATTTATCACCATCAATTTGCTTTTGATGGTGTAGATGGAACAAAGGTGATTTCCGAGGAGAAGTGTAGGTTTTATAGTTGAACAACCAACCTTCGAAGTTTGTGTTTGTTGAACCGCATATTCCTCTATAATTTGTTCAATGCATGCAGTTATTCCATCGCCTCTGTCAACATTCCCAATTTTTTACCATAATCAAGGACTACTTCTGGTTTCCTTGCACCAACATTTCATTTCTCTGTTTCCTTCATTTTGGCACGATGAATACATGTCATCACTTCAGGAAGATCATTTTATTGGTATACAATGCTTTAGTGAAGTTGAAGACTATTTTAGTGAGGTTGTTTATATCTGTAGGAATACAAAGGTTTTGTTCGCAATGTACCAACAAAATCTGTGTTTCAGGTATGTGTATCGTTTGATTGTGAGCTACATGGTGGTGAATCATTTATCCACATATATCCTGTATCTCTGGTGAAATAGGTAATGAGAAAGTTCAACAGCGATGTGAGTTGCGGGCTTATATCTAAGATGATTTTGACCATAATCTGCATTTTTTAAGAGGGCATGTGCAGATATTCCAAATGTATTTTATTAGAACAAAAGGAAATCTGTGGTCTCGGAGTCACTAGAATTAACAAATACCTCAACCACAACAATAATGTTTTAAAACTCAACATATGTTTCGGTTTATCAAATAAACCGTATTCAACATTATTATTATTGTGGTTGAGATGTTTGTTAGTTGTAGTGATTACGAGACTACAAATGTATTCTAATTGACTGTCACATAGTACAAATAACTGCATTCCAAACCGGCTCGTTTTATAAGGAACATACTGTGTCCAAAGGAAGGCTCATTTCTGTAACAATAAGGAATCATCAATACAGATATCTTGGGTTGTAATATAGAAGTTTTTGCATTTATATTGGATTGTTTTCACATTTTCGATTTTAGAAATATTCCTTGCACAGATTAAATTTCTATTATCTTCAAAGTGTCAAAATTTGCAAAGTAGTAAAATTCTACTACTTTACTGTCTGCAATCAACACTTTGGTAAAGAAAGACGTTATTATATACAGGTGATCGGAGAAATATTTGACGTATTTACTTCCTAATGCCTTGTAATACCAATGTTGTGATAAAACATGCCTTCTCTGCAATATTCTTCGGACACCAGGTCCTCCATACAAATTCGTTTGTTCCACAATAATCAATAATATAAAACAAATATTTTTCTCTTGGCGATCTGGGCATATTAAATTGTTGACTAGGATTTCTACAAAAATTAAATGGTGCTGTAATATTTTTTGCATATCCCGTTGAGAACATCTTCTTCTGTTCCATTGTCACTACATAAATCGTCTTCAAATTCAATTGCACGGGAAAAATTCTCTTCTGATTCACGTTTGATGTAACAATGCTTTTCTGAGTCTCCCTGTCGTCAAGGAGAACTCTCCCTGTCGTCAGAAAATGTCAACACACGAAACACATTTCTTCGCTTTCTGATATGTACAACTGTCATTACTATCACTGCTATCTGCTACAATCATTGCTATCTAAATTACAGCAGTATCCACCCGGTTTGTAAGCAAACAGGATCACATAAAGAATCACGAAGAAAATAAAAGCATTTTTCTTTATAAAATACATATCGATTTCACTGGCAATATATAGTAAACATACCACTAACTGACATTTTTATTGCTTCTTACTAAAATTTGCCCCTATTTGAAACAAGTAATTTTTTTATTTTTTATTGAAACGAAATAAATTGAGGTCAATTTATTTCCTTATTTCAAATGTCAAATTACTTAATTGTAAGTAAGAAATGATTTATTTATTATATGGACGAAATATCCAAGGTAACGGCAAATTCATATGAAAAATTGTGGGGGTATAATTAAGGGGTGCACGGGCCCCCTAATTATACCTCTTCATAAGTAAACGTGACACAATATGCTCGTTTAACGAGCTAGCGGTGGGAATACACAGTTTGAGTTTCCGAACGGGGAGACACAAGATGATTTTCTCTAGAGTTAGAAGAGACACTCAATAGCATTTTCTGTATTGATAAATCCACTGAAAAGCGAAAACGAAACCGCATACACAGGTATTACGCTTACACAGGTATAAACCGTAATATATTATAACGTGTATATAATATATATATTTTATTAATTGCGGTATAAACGTAATATACGAGGTATAAACCTACTATATACAATATGATTTTTCCACTCGGATTTGTCGGAAATGGTAAAATATATCGTTCCAAGACAAAAACTGTTGTGTAGGTGTCCCAAAAAATATTAAGTTATATTTTTTAAATGGAATAGTATAATATCTCCATTAAAATGTATGAAATAAGCATTTCATTTATTCTTGTTATGTGACTATAAAAAATTTATGGTTTTATAACAAAATTCTCAAATTAAATCAATGAATGTGCTCGAGTTTAGAGTGCTATGTAAAAAATGTTATTGTCCGCCATTAGCTGTCATTGCCACTCATTGCTTGTCATAATAATAATAAATCTTGTCTGTTTACGGCCACATTTTTCTTCAATACTTTCATCGTTTTGTTACTGTTCAATAATCATATTTTTGTCTTCTTCCTGTATTTCAGTATTACATACTTATCTGCCATTGCTGTCATTTATTTTCATTTCACGCTTTATGACATATACTATCGTAATACAGTTATTATATTTGAAAAGAGTCGCACAATTGAGTCTACAATGCTCTGCAAGAAATATCGTTGTCTGTAATTACCTGTCATTGCTTCATCAGTTACTTATCAGTTATTGCTTTTGAGCCGGTTTGTGTTACAGTCTGGTGTCGGTGGTACTGTTACCATTTTGTTACTGTTCGGCGTTAGTGCTTTCGCCTTATTATTTTTGGGTGTTGTACGCTTTTGTGTTTTGCACATGAATATGTAAACAAATTATTAATCTTCGACAAATGTAGGAAATACATGTGTCGTGCGGCAGAACGTCTTTACGCGGAATGTTTTCCAAAAGGAGGTGAAGTAGATAAACTAGTAAACCGCTACACATCCCCACTAGATGAGGCAAACTCTTTTTCAATACATTTGGGGTTTTAATGTTTGGTGTGGAATCATCGACGGGCATCTAATAGGACCTTATTTATGTCAAGGAATGCTGACTGGTGAAAGATACCTACGATTTCTAAGCGAAATACTATTAGGGTTGTTGGAAGAAGTACATACTCGTCAGCCATTGTTCCTTCAACAAGATGGGGCACATACCACCTGCGCATAAAGCTCTTATTGTAACTTCCCGAATGAACACTTGCCCAATAGGTATATAACATAGGTAATAGATATATAACATATATGTTATAATATTATCCTATATAACATATATATATATATATATCTGTATGTTGCGCAAGAAATTACCCAAATCGAAAGTTGTCAGGGTGCATTACTAAACTTTCGGTATCTATTATGTCCGTAAGCGGCAATTCAGATGGCGTTTTCGTGAGGTTGTGTCACATAGGCGAATAAATTGAGGAGCCATAAAACGGACAACTTTGCCTCTATTTAAATTTAATTCACCGCACATAGTCACGATGACCCTCTTTTGTTCGGAATTGCCAGGCATTATCCTTGCCCAGGAACACTATCAATGTTGGTGCCCGGGACGGGGGTGGAAGTAGTTTAACGTCGACGGGCGGTGTTGAACTTTCCGACGAGGCACTTCGACGCGAAGCGAAGTCGTTAAAACGGCTTAACTTGCACCCGAGACTTGTCGGCACACCTGCGTGCCATGTCATTCGACGTCGCCGGCACGTTCGGCGCAAGGTTAATTCAATTTGTAAGTTGAAAATGGGTCGAAGAATGGGTCGGTTCGTTGCTGTTTAGTGGTCGTATTACCAAATCTCCGTATAATTATTTTTATGATTCTATCAAGATCACTTGATATACGCTCAAGCTGTGCGCTACAAGACCTTAAGCTAGGAATTTCACAAACGGTGTATGCACGCAATAGTGAAATTCATTCCAACCTTAAATCTACTTAGTATATAGCTACGCAAACCAAAATTGCTCTAGGAGTGCAACTAATTCGATTTTTCTTTCGCTAACCATGTTATCTTACGTATCTATCTTCACACTCCATGAGTGATAAAAAAACATCTACTCCTAAAATTCCGTAGAAGCCAAAAACGAAAAGATAAATATGTTTTCAAAAAGTTAATACCTTGATATATCATACGTATGCATACGATACTCATTTTCCATTATCGGGATAGTAATAAATGTGTTTTTGGGGTAAATGTTACCATGGCCGGAAGAAGGAATGCAGGGGAGAAAAACTAACGCAAATTTCGATAGAATACAGTGTTAGGATGTGTTTAGGACTTGTTAGGATGTTCTCTAACAAGGGAAGTGTTACAACTGTCACTCACTGATTTCGATGCAATTTGGTACAGCGATAGAATGGACAAAAATAATGTTTACATATTTTTGTGACCTAAAAGCCGCTGGGGCGAGTAATAAGGGTTGCAAATTGTGGGAAAAAGTATTTATTCGCTTGTATTTTGAAAACGAAATCTGTTATCGAAATGTGGTAAATGCAAACTGATATTCATTTTTGAAGAGCTTAAGGGTTAGAAATTAGGAGTAGAAAGTACATTTCAAATATTAATTAGTATTCCTTTTTAAAAATCTCTCTATTGATGTTGCACGGAGTAAATTAACCTTGTTTTCTTTAAATATTAAAATAGATATAAGACATATAAATAAATATCTTTTTATAATGAGTTTAAAAGCAACAGACAGACAAAGTTGGTTAAATGTCCCGAGTATTGAATTCTATATTACTAATTTAGTTTCTTTTTGTAAAATGTTGTTTTTATTTGACACGTGGGGCAAAAGTTCAACGTACCATTGTGCGATTACGACCTATGTTAAATTTAACTCGTCCGTCGTACACCATCTAGTACTATTGTATGTATCAGTAACCGAGTCCTTGTAAAGTGCGGGGTTATTTCTGTCGCTTCTAAATAAAAGTTTGGCACGAATTCACCGTAACACTATGCAACTACGATCCACATTAAATTTAACTTGTCCGTCTAGTATACATGTGGTGGCTACTGGAGTATACGGCTCGCAGATTTCAGTTAGAAAGCAACAGACAGAAACAATGGTTCTTATTAATCAACTTAACGTTCTAAACTTGCTACTAAGCGTTTTCACTTTTATGACTATTTCAGAAACTCCAGTGAATGAAACAGAAGTGAGTATGAAGACAAGAGTACAGCATATTTCAATGGAAAGTATGGAGAAAGTACGGATAATATGCAAATTGATGACGAGACTTTGTTAGACTTCGACACATCCACCACAATTAATAACGGTCAGTATATTATTGAAGACGAGGAAACAAGCGAAAATTTAGCGGAAGATCATTGTCCATTGAAGGATGACATCGATTATGTACATTTATGAATTGGTAGCATCAAATTACTGGACAAGTGGCAAAAAGGACATTTGAAATTAGAAACTGTGCAGCATAAATACCGAAAAGTAGCATCAACGAAATAATTATACAGGGTGATTCGCGTTTTTCTTCAAAACGACGAAGTTTTTTGAAAAACAACAAAAGTAAAAGACGTTTTAAAATTAAATTCCCTATAAAATAGAATAATAATTTATTAAATCCGCCCACAGGCTAAAAAATTCTTTCGCAATTTAAGGGTGCATTACCGTTAATCAACCCTTTAAAATTCTTTAACTGGCCTCTATTTATAAAAAGATAAATGCCCTTAGTACACTCAGAACGTCTACCAAATTTGGGTTTCCTAAGTTAAAGTATTATTGAGATATTAATTATTTTTGAAATTTTTAACCTCACTTTGTAGGGCTATAACTTCTCAAGGGTACAACTTGGTATAGAGAGGTAAGTTGGGTTAAATCATCATATTTTAGCTTTCCTTGCATGTTCTTGCCCTGTGTCGGTTCTTATGCGAATCACCTTGCATATATGGGCGAAATATATTGAGAAAAAAGTACGTACCGAGAAAAATTGGCAGAAATTATAGAATTTGTTATTAACCAAGCCAGAGCCGGCATACGTAACAAATTATCACTACATGACACCGATATCCTCAGATGGGCTATACAAGCTAGAAATGAAAAGAATTTGTCTCCTCAGCAGTTGAAAGCGTCTCAGAGCTGGGTGCAACGATTTAAAATAGCGAATAGATTGGTGAGTACAATATATAATTTTTTTTTGAGAGCAACCAACAAAAATTCGAACTGTATATAAAATATAATACCCGAAAACCAAACAACAACTAAATAATTAGTTTCTCGTAATTTAAAACGAAACCAAGACATTGATTCATAACTTATTCAGTTTTTGCCTAGGTAAATGTGTAAAAATCCTAACAATTTTTAAAATGCGTATTAATGTATTCTTTTGGCATTTCTGTACAATATAAAAAAGCTTTCTTACACTAATAAACGAATTAAATACAATAATTAACGTGTCTGGATAGTCACTCATTGTTTAAAATAATCATGATTACATTTCAGTTGGACAATTCATAGTTCAGGAAAAAATACTCATTTGGAAGTTTGAATTTGTAAATTGCAAAAAAAAAGATATGAAAAGACCAAATGCAAAATATATCAATTACGAAACCTAGTATGCTTTCACATTTGTGAAAGTGACACTTTGAGATGTTTTACTTATTTTACTACATTTTCTTAAAAAAATAGTAAGTAATCGAGTATGTAATCGAGCTTTACGATGAAAGAAATCTTTTGGTTTTTCTGTCCAAGGAATTCATTAGTTACTCGTTGTTGTTTGGAAAAATATTCAAACAAATTGTAATTGTGCCACTTTTGATATTTTATTATCTGTAAACAGTAATTCTTCTTACCAGGGACTTCAAACTGAATATGAATAACTTTCCTGTATTTGCATAGGCCGTCCGTATTGAAAGTCTAATAAATAATAATTTCCTGTAGAGAAAAAGTAGAACTCCGACTAGAGTCGAAGTTCATTACAAGCTGCAACGATGCAGTGGACGTACAACTAACAAACAATATCCAAACAAACAATAATATTAATCAACGTACGAATGGATAAATTCGAAAATCGTATGGACAAAAGAATCGAAATTGAAAGAATTTATGGATTGTCTCTATAATAAAAGTTTTATTCCAAATTTTTTTCGAAGCCTACAGTTTAAATTCGATATATCCAAACTTATCGATGGAAACGATAAAATGATGAAAACGATAATATTCTGGAGCAATGGCTTTAGTACACGTTAACACGTTGACTGCCGTATGCATCTTATACTATTCACAATAGTTTTGTTTATCAGGCCGTGTGAATCACCGTCATGTTGGAGTGAAGTGCTTATGGAGAATTAAAGTATATGGCCTGGTGAAGCAATACATTCTGCTCAGCGCGGATTTTTTTGTATGGTAAGGAAGGTAAGAATTTCTTAATCTAATGCAAGTGGTCTTTACTGATATGACTTATTTCAATCATCATATTTTAAATATATAATTTCAAAAGAAGTAAAATGATTTTAAATATTTTAAATAGAAATTTAATAAAATATAACATATATACAAGTATTATAACATAAAAAAATTAAAATAAAACAGAAAAACAAAGAATTCAAAATGAACTGGAGGTGAAACTCAATTTGTATCATTGCATACATTTCCAATGTGATTGGGTGGCCTTAGAAGCTGCATATTTTCTGTCCTGTTCCTCTGCTAACTTTTTATAACAATCTTCTTCTATTACTGGTACCGACTTCTTCCAAAATATGTTTTTCTATTTCAGAAGCAGAATTAGAATTATTCTCCTGATGGGTTATTTATAGTAAATCTTTAACGACATCTCTAAATTTAGTAATGCTTACTGTTTTACCTAGTAAAATATCTATGGCAATTTATCGGTATCATTTGATGCCTTTTCTCAAACAGGAAGGATATACTTTGATTTGATCCGATAGATCAATGAAGTCTTTGTTTTTATTGTAATCTGTAATAGCAGCTGGCTTTCTAACTTCCTTTCCTTGTCTTGTTGTTAGGGGTACCATTGCGTTCGTACGTTTTGTTGATAACATAAGCTCTTCCCATTTGTCACACATTTTATAATTGTTATCCCTGTATAACTCTCTTTACCAGTTATTTCTCCTGTTTTGAATTTTTTATTGGAAGTTTCTTTTGGTAATCGCTTTCGGTTTTCTCTCAAAGCTCCTACGAGATGCGCTTGTCTATCTAAAAGTTTGTGCGCCAATTCAACGCTCGTATAATTGTCTACATATATCGTGCGTTCATGATCAAGCATATTTTAGCAAAGACTCATGACAACTGACGTCGGTATACTATCTGAAGTATATCCATCTTCAATACACAATGTGAAAAATTTGATACCAAATTTATGACACTTGTTTTTTATATACTGGAGGAATGAAAGACGACCTCGGAAAGGAACTAGAGATTCATCTATGTAAATATTATTTGATGGCATTATTGAATACGGCGCCATTTTGAAATTGTTTTCCTATATAGTCTATGAGAGGTTTGATTTTATAAAGTTTTGTAGAAATATCATTGTGTTCATTATTGGTAAAATGCCATTTACGCAGAAGAAGTTCGAACTTATTTCTTGACATAGCTTCTGTTACTTCATTAAAGTAGAAAACATTGTTCGACCAGTAATTAGCTAGTTTTGACATCTGTACTAAACCAAGCCAAATGTGCATACCCCAAAAAATTTCATTTCACTTATATCTGTATGTTTTCAATTTTTAATTCTTGTTTTAGATAAAATAGTTTTTAGCACCATTTCATTGAGCAGTTATTCATCAACAAATAAAAAGAAGAAATCAAGAGGTTGCTTGTAATGCATTTCTTGAATAACGTTACCTGTTATTCCCGAATTAGTATCAAATACAGATTTTTTCAAATTATCTCCAGTAATTTCATTCCATTTTATATTATCCGGATTTACTACACTAATTACATCGTTGGTTGAAGAATCACTCCAATGGAGATTTCTTATCACGATTGTTTCCTCCACAGTTGCCCAAGATGTACTGGGAAAGCATGCTTGTGTATTGTCAACTACAGGATCCGTTTTCTTTAGTGTAGGAATCTCACTTTCAGGTGACTACTTGAACGGTTCTTAATCATATACAATTTCATTCAAGAGGGCTTTTAATGTAAGTTGCTCTTTTTCATAATCACCCAGTTTTCATTCTTTCTCCTGAAGACGGTTTAATCGATAAACCAAAACATATGTCGAGTTTGAAAACATTAGTGTTGTAGTAGCGGTGTTTGTTAGTTCTAGTCATCTATTTTAGACTCAAAATTTAAACATTTTGCACAATAACAATAAACTAAAACTAAACACTGTTTTTGGTACTACTACATTTTACGGTCACGATACAAATGCACAAGTAACAGAAGTGTAGTGCACTTCAATATTGTAACAAAACGTAAAATTCAACTTGCTTGTTTGTGAATCACGTGTGCATCATGCAGCTTGGTTGAAAAAATGTGTATTCTGGAGCTGCGTAGTGACTCACATTTGAAGAAACTACTTCCTCAAGTAAAAAAAAATCTGAAAAAATTATATACACATATATTGATATCTTATAATAATTACAATCACAAAAAATAATGCAGCCTGTACGAAATCTAAAATTTAAAGATTGCCGCAGTCAACGTGTTAAAATGTTGCTTTCTTCGAAGTCATACTCGATTTATGTGAAAATGTATTTTTACACTGAGATAGAATAGATTCAAAATGAAGTGGGGACCCCACTACAGTATAAAAATTTAAGATGCGTCGTTACAATGCTTAAGTCATTGATATCAATCGCAATGTGTTAGTGGAGACATTGCTCATAAATGAAATTCTGAGACCCCCGAAATATTAGTTAAATGGAGAATTGAATTTCAAAATCAGTTGTAGTTACTACTGTATTCATCGTTATATTACAATGTACTGTACCATCGCAGCAACAATTCTGGCGTCGGTCTCGAGAAATGGAGCAGATGAATAATAATGCGCATTAATCCCACAGATTGCCACTGATAAATCTAATTGTGGTCGGAAGGGCTTGTCCTTAATTAATCCCGTTGTTTAGGTCACATTACCTAAATCCATTCCCATTAAACTTCGTCTTACAAATCGACCGGAAGTAACTGCTAAAAGGCCCATCCATTTTCCACCCCGCCTGAACACGTTACTGCGTAATCGCGATTAACAGTGAAGCTAAAGAATTATAATCGATTTTTTTCTCGGTACAGGGTCCTTTGTAATTTACCGTCGTTGCCGGCCAACCATGCCATAGGGCACCTTTTACTACTCACATTTATAATTAATTAAAAAGCCTAAGCAGAAATGATTAATGCTGCACGGCGTCATTATCTTCGCCACTCAGACGTCTTCCATTATGGGTAAAGAGCCTCGGAAGTGGCCATTATGGCCTTATTTTTCCACCACTTGCTCATGCGGAAAGTCCCTCGGGGGCACGGCTAAGAAAATATAATTTTCGTTGGATTATAGGAAGGAAGAAGCCACAAAAGGGTAAGGACGGGAAAATAACAAAATGCGGCTTACCCGTTCGGCCTCGTTATTGAGTTTGCGGACATGTGAAAATTTTCTGATTGTCTCTGTTGGCTAAACGACGATGGGGGAAAAATCAATAGGGGATTGTCTCCGTAAAGGTTACGTCAGCAAAAACAAGCGTGATTGCATAGAACGACTTGAATAAACGGATTCGTTCTGCTACTCATGACATTTAAGATTGGTCAGAAAATGTATTTTGGATAATAAAAAATAATTAGATTATGCCTACCAATACAGAAATATGTTAACTGCATACAGTACACGTTACGCAAAACATTGCAAAGGGGAGAGCGATAAAATTGGTAACAGGGCACTCGCGACCAGCAGGTAGCTGTCCGTCTGCCAGGCGGCGCCATGGTGTCTAGGTATTTAAAAGGCCTAGACAGGGCTTTTAAAGGGGGAATAAAACTGTTTTCTTTAAATTTTGTTAGTATGTTTGTCGCTGATTGCGTAAAAAACAAATCTAATTTTATAAAAGGAAACTAAAAAAATATTTCAAAATAAAATAAATTCTTAAAAATCTATTTAAACACAATACAAAACAATAAAATTACGAATGCGTCTCAAATAGGCTTCCGTAAGCAGATAAACAATACCCCAACTGATTAAGAAATTATGCGCCGGGTAGCCATTTTGCTGAAATCAAATAATGTCTAGATCTATTCCGCGAATGTTCTGGATAGTCGGAACTATTTGCGTTTCTAGTAGATCTAAATATTTCCGGGCGTTTAAGGTCCCGTCAATGAAGAAGGGACCTATTAAATGGTCAATAAGAAGTACAGTCGAAACGTTCAGCTTTTGTGGATATTGGGTGTGAACAGAGATACTTTTACGTAAATTTTCCCGAGATCAATAACGAACAATAGAAGGATTGTGTTTTCCATGCAATGGAAAAGTAGATTCATCTTCGAAAACAGTATTTACAATAAAGTTTTCATAATTTGCCTTTTCCATCACTTGTTCACAAAATTCCATTCTTGGAATATTATCCTCGGGAAATAACTCTTGTGTCTTGCTGAATTTATAGCACTTATACCCGTGCTTGCGCAAAGCGCGTAAAACAGTAGTTCTGCTTACACCCAATTCCTCGCTAATTTATTTCGACTTTATGTCATTTGCTTCCACTGTAGCACATATCATTTCGTCCGTTTTAGGTGGACTTCCTTTATGTGACACTTGGAATATTCCTTTATACAATAGCAATTTTCAAATCTGCGAATAATGTTGTAAATAGTCTGCTTATTGGGAATGGGTTTTTCTTCAAAAGCGTGTGCAATGACGTCTGCGCAATCTTTTGAAGCCCGACCTCCATAAACCCACTTGATGATTTGCAATTTTTCGGCAGGGGTGTATACCGCCATTTGTTTTTATATTTCGTTCAGTCGAATAGATGCGTTTCGTATGACAATCAGCAACGAAATGAAGCAAATATGCTTGAGCATAGCGGGCAGTGTGCTTCGTCTGCATCGTGTAACTCGCGCCATGCGTTGTTGTCAAGTGGTACGCTCCCTATGCCGAGTCTAGAAAGACGCAATCTGTTTTACAAACATATAGTCAAGTAATGATACCTATCCAATGACATCACCTATTCAATGATTCAAAAAGTAATTGTATCGAACCCTTGCAACATTTCAGCGATTGTATGACTTACATTTTTACATTGTTCCACACGGCGGTGGCGAGAGGGTAACCGATGCGAATCCTTGAACACATGGCACGAGAATTGTGTACAAGTAAAACGAGGGTAAAAGAAACGTGATATCCTGTGATCCACTTGACTTGCGAAGGAAGAGGCAATATAGGCCTCTTCGACGATCAGATCCCGCTGACGACAACAGCCAGGGTTCACCCCTCCGGTTACTGACACCTCAAGGCGGCCACCGCATAAGAGGAATGACTTATCGATCAATCTGCCGCTAGGTGATGTCAAAGCCTTACCTTTAAAGTATTTTACCAGGCAACCGCAACGGCGGCTGGCGAAAATGTCAAGGCTAATGTGACGAATTTGGGGCACGAGATGAACAGCGAAAGGTGCTGTATTTTCTTTACTTCACAGCGATACATGCATATTACCTCTTGATTTGTAGTTGTTTGAAAGAAGATGAATAGCACACGTCCCTTGGGAATTAGCTGATAACTAACGACACTTGACAGGACAATCACGTTCTGAAACATGTGCGAGATGCAGTTATATGAGAGCATAGTAGGTTACTGTATACATTGTCTAAATGTCTTAGTTCGGATATGTCTTTGGAGTTAATGGAAATAAAAAATAAACCCAAAGTTTATTGTTATCGCATTCGCGAAGAGTATTCAAAATTTCCCTACCCCTTTAGGGTGTCGAAAGTGATTTGGACTGTGAAATTAACTACTCTTGAAAAAGAAAAACGACTCATACACACCAAAACTCTTTACGTTTACCTGTTCTCAAATGACAAAATATACTCGAGGCACTCAAGCAGGCGATGCATGTCATTAACAGTTTGTGATGCCATGTTCCGGCCTTTAACTACATGACCTACAAAAGTGTAAAATGCTGAAAAAATATAATACCTTCTCATTAATAACTTGATTTAAATACATTTACCATTTTGGTTGTTGTATTCATTTCTATAGTATGATTGAAGTAAAAATGTTTATTGTCCCCACGAAAGCATTTTTAATTAGAAATTTAGAATTGTCAAATCTAACAATTCTAAATTCAAGTTAGATGTCAATTAAAAAAGACAAGTTCATAGCCGTCCTTAGTCGTGTTTATTTTTGCTCTGTTGGTAGATGTATTGTACAATATTGGTGTCATTATAGAAACAATGTTTATAGTTTGTTCTTATTCTTTCTATTTCACTAATAGATTTGCCAATTTTGCTCTTTTACGTGTACTAACTTTCTCTTTAATCTGTCTAAAGAGAAAGCTAGTATTTATCTGATCAAAAACTAGGTAAATATCAAATGAAGAATCTTACCTTACTATACTCTTATCTTTAAATACATTATCCTATTCTGCGATAAACAAATAAAAACAGCTTTAAAAAATCTACTTTTAATGCTTCATTTTTTTCATAGATAAGTACGTTGCATGTATTATATAAAAATTATCAGAGATGGTGGCAGGAAAAGATAAAACCATGATATCAGTTTATGTTTTTAGAGTGAACAGATGCCATGCCGCTCTTTGCCTGTCACAATGATTAGTCTATAACAGAAAATTATATATACGATGTTTGTTGACTTAGTTAAGACAGTTATGTTACTAGTGAAAAACAATGCCACGTGCACAGTTGCTTTGATGAGTGACTTTAGAAGTAATTCAATTTCTTCGTCAACACAACTGTTGTTTGACTCTTCTCCTCAATTTTAATTACTGTTGCTGCATCTGCATAATTAATATGAACTTAACATTCCCAACAGTCTTCAATTATTTTATCACTGCGTTTAATTGTTCTTGGCTTAGACCCTCTTTCCACATATTCAATACTTTGTCCACACCAAACCCCTCTCTTCCAATATGCCAATTATAATAGACTTTTGTCAAGCCTCGCATACGCTCGATGGAGTTAAAAATGCAGTGGTAAGGAGGGAGTCTAAGCACGCTATGACCATACCGCTGAGTAAGCGTATCGACAACTTACGGTTTTGGTGGTTTATGTAGTTTTACTAGTTCAAGTAATTGTAATTTTAAAAATGTGTTGTCAAATGTGTCGTACTTGATGCTGCTACAACCATGTCAGAATTTCTTCTTTCTTCCAGCCGGTATTAGGTACTCTATCCTCTAAAGTACTATGATTACTGGCATTATCCATAACGATAATAGAAGGTACTTCTAGATTTTTCAATAATTGTTATTCAAACCAAGTGAGATTCATTTCACCGTGATAATCTTGGTCTTTACAGTTTGTAGAAAACGTTAAAGATACACCAGGTATAAATTCATTTTCATTCCTTGCATGCAAGATAATGTATCTTCTTCCCTCTTGTTTTATTCCGTTAACAGATCAGCTATTAGTATCCTGCCAGGATCTGTTTGCGAAACAATTTTCAAACATCCAGGTTTAACCTGAGAACACAAACTGTTCGGGCTGTTGTTGAGTTCTTATTCCTCATATAATTTTGTAAGAATTCTACTCGTTTTAGAGCAATGTGGGGTTGCCCCATCAAACCTCTGCGAGGAATATCCTTCTTAAATTTAAAACTAATGTCACTCAAGATTTTGCCCAATGTACTAACCCCGCCATGATAAATACCGCTGCGTTTTAACATGGGCAACAGTAATTATCAAGTTGTATGCCTCTTATTCATGCACATGGTATAAATGGTATTGCGAATTGCTGGCAGCGTGAATGAATCAATATTTCGTACAGATTTCTGCTTTGGTCCGTTTCGTTTTGAGTTACTTAAGGTTTGGTTTACTTCTAGCTTCGGATATGGAGCAAACAGCACTTAAGCTAACGCCCACAGTATTTGCAACTCTACAAATACATACATATATATATATATATATATATAACTAAACTTAGTCGCCATTCACTATAGAACTGTGGAAACAACATATTTCCTGTATAGCAGCCAACTGTAGAAAAGGACCACCATTGCCACGTGCTGCTTCAAAATAGTTTATCAACCTAGCAATAAGTTCTTTTGACTGGTTTGTTAGTGGTTTCGGTATTTTCTACAATAAATAATGTGGTTTGTTCTTTGTTCAATTTACCACATAACTATAATTTACCTCAAATAGGTTATATCGCCTGCAGTTTATAAATACGGCAATCCGCAACAAAATAGAACTATTTGCTTGTTCTGAAAAGAAAACAGTTGTATATAACAAAACAGAAAATTCGATGAAAATGAAGATACGTGTGTAGAATAACTGTACGAGTTACCCCCTCTAGAGACAAATGTTTTACTACCAAACTTGCAAGCTGAAATTTATTTTCTAAGAATATGCTTATACTGACGTGCATCGTCTGGTTGAGTGCCTTGACCGTTATCACCAGCTCGCCCACCGATGGGAAACGATAGCAAACTAAAGTCAGAGCTGGCAAAAAAATGTCTGGCGATTAAAAATAGGACGTTCGCCTGTCCATCAGTGGCCAATAATTATGTAAACCTCATGGACGTGCCGCTTGCCCCCAAACTTGCAAGCTGGTATTACTTCATAAGCTGATTCAATATAATCGTTTCTAACGATCTTCAGGCAATTGGAGTCCAAAAAACTTGAAAGTAGGTTCCATTCGAATTTAACGCAAATCAAAAGATCATCATTAGACCGACTGCTCGGCTTTTGTTGCGTAAAAACGGCTTTGGTTTCTTTGCGCAACAATTGTAACCCTTACAATACAATTGTAACCCTTCATGACAATTGTAGACCTTCTGTGCAATGGTTCGGCAGTGATAAGTCGAAAACGATGAAAATAATAAAAAAACAGTCGAAATTTTCATATCAAGAAGACAAAAAGATCGCAAGCCGAAAATCTTGCCACCACTAAGTAACCAAACAACTTTAGTTCCTCATACACTTTCCGATAAGATCTGATGAGATGAGCACCAATCAGCAATAACGCTTAGCGGAACTGATTACAATCTACATGCACCATCAAGACAATGATGACCTGAGGGGCATCGAGAAAGTCGGCTAAGAAAAAGAAGTAATAGAAGAGTCGGCTCGAAAATGTCCTCCTTCATTATCATTTTAAGGAGGAAGAGCTGAAAATCGCTTTCCTCCGTGGTCCGATTCGCGATATTTTAGAATTACACGGCACAGTCACCAGGAGCTGGGACGTATTTGGGGCAAGTAATCGCTCGATCACCCGGGGCGTCCCCATTTCGGATAGGACCAATTTGAGATTCGGCGTGATACGACCTCGCTCGGTAATTCTTTATGGATGACGACATCCGAAAAATGGACCACTCCGACCCTTAACGGCTGTTGCTCTTACCGTATCGCTGGTTATTATTTATCCTGAAGTAGGGTTATACCCTTCGCATATGTAGTCCTGACATTTGCAATTAGTAGCATTGAAAAACTTACGTAGTTATTTGTCAAAGTATGTTACATGATTTGAGAACAGAAATTTTGTTTCAAAATGTTGCATAATATTAATACATATTTTTACATATTATTATTAACATTATTTTTTTTTATTGCAGGTAAGTGGATTGCTCTGTGATTCCAGAACGCGGTAAGATATATCAACCGCTATGGTTACAGCGTAGCTTTTTTCTGCAAAGGGAAAAAGCAGGCCAAAATGCATTTTGAAATCTTAATTTGAATAGTGTTAAAAACCAACTAAATGCTTACATATTCTAATGAATGTGTTGCACCATAATGGTTTCCTAATATTCATGATCCAACACATTCTAATAATGTGTTAATTATGTAATCCTCAAGATTTGTTTTAATGAAAATGTTTCGTTATCTGAGGAATGAAACGTCATTAAACAAAAGAGAAACGTATTATCCACTTCTCAATTTTTGATTTCATCACCGAGAAGACGGGGAGCTGCGAAGTTAATACATTCTGTCAAGAAATTACCGAAAATTCGTCAATAAAACAAAATATTTATTATTCATCCAAATTTATTGTACCGCCTTTAAAGTAGGCCCCATCAAAACATTTTTTAAACGCATTTTCCGGAATGGACTTAAGTCCTCGCCGCGAATTCTCTATTACGTCTTCTATCGATTTAAAACGGGGGCCTCGAGTGGCAATTTGAGTTTTGGAAAAAAAAAGTCGGCCGGAGCCCGACTTTTTTTTCAGAAAGTTCAGCGGCTACCTCCCTCAAACTTAAATTATGACTTTTAGTCACCATTTCCTTCACTTTAGCAATGTTAACTTCAGTTGAAGGCGTTGATAGCCGACCAGAGCCAGGCAAATCTTCCACCACATCTCGACCGCTTTTGAATGCACTGTACCACTCATATGCACGTGTTTTTGATAAAGTCGATTCACAGTAAGCCTTCTATACCATTTTCAGTGATTCGGCACACGAAATCCCATTTGCAATGCAAAATTTGCGACAAGTTCTTTGTTTCCTATTTTTATACATTTTTAGAGAAGAAGGATTTTGACAATCCCTTTAAGCGGGCATTTTAAATTAACAATTCCCGATACTTCTTTGACAGAATGTATTTGTTTCCGAATTATTAGCGCGAATTTTATTGGACAACATGCAAACAACTTTATAATAAATAAGTATTACTGCAACAGAAAATTCGAGTCAACAGAAAATTCGAACCACACATATCTCCCACCACGAGCCCGTGACTCCTTTATTTCGAGACGGCCCCGCACCCAGATCTCCGTGCGAGTGATTAGTAATATTTTTGATGTCGCGAGAGGAGGTACATAATAGTGCTGCTTGACATCGTCCTACATACGCTTAATTTTTAACTAAGAATAATTTAACTAACAATAAATGTTTATTTATCGTGGTGGTCTCACAGTAGAATCACACGGGACTCCTACGAGCCCGTGACTGTCCGTACCCGATCTACCGTACAAGTGCTCAGTAGTATTTGTGATGTCTTGGGAAGATATACATGCTAGTGCTGCTTGACATCGTCCTACGTACACTTATTTTTTAACTACTATCAATAAACGTTTGTTTATCTGTATTCGAACGTGTTTGACGGACAAATAAAAACTGCATACTTACTAAAATAAAAGGTCACTCTAAAATAAAATTTTAATAACATTTAGAAATAAAACTAAATGAAAGATTCAAATCGCGGATTTTCAAGTGGCATTGGCGACAACCTGTCGTACAGTCTATCGTTTCGAACACATTGACAATACGCAATATTGCAAATAAATTTACAACTTCTTCCGAAGAATCACCGCTCAAATCCCACTTGATTCTCTCGCTAATTGTCGTACGATCTTCGGGATAGTCCAAATCGTTTAACGAATCGTATACGAGAATGCAATCTCCCTATCAGACGAGGTGTAATTTCCTATACGGTATACTATATTTTAGTGATGCTAGTAGCTCTGCTTCTGAAAACAGGATATTTAAAATATAGGAATTTCTGAGTAGATTTAAATTTTGGAATAACTGTTCGTAGCGTGTGACAATATAGTGTAAAATTGGTTATATTTTGACATTGTGTATCCCAATGTCAGAATCCACAACGAAATTTCGATATTGCTAGAAACCATATTATTGCCTCAAATGTAATAAGACTTTAAACAATTGTGACCGGTGCACCAAAAATAAAAAATTACTCGACGACAGATTATTCGACGCACGTCTCGCTAACTAAGTTAGCAACATAAGGAGCGATGTAAGACTAAACACTAACCGACCTCCGTGTTATTTATTCTAAACTTAAAGTAACAAAAGCATTTTACCAAGGAACTCCCAATATTGTAGAGAGACAGTTATAGAAGGTTGAAACATTGAAGGTTCAATCACTCTCTTGATCACGCTTTGTCAGAGAGCTTTGAGGAAGCCAAATCTCAAATGTTGTTTTAATTAAAGCACACCCGTTCAAAAAGAACATCGACTGATCAAAAGATAGAGATTGAAAGATTGTTTTTGCGTGAAAGCTCAAAAGGAAAAAAATTGTTGTATTTGACAAAAGCCTGAATATGTCAGTACCATACAGTTGTTAAAGACCCATTATAGACATATAGATATTTGGCGCGCAGAATTCTACAGGGTGTCCAAATAAGCGTGCAAGGTACTGTATCTCGGAAACTACTCATTCTAGAGATTTTCGGTAAAAATATTTACAACTAAAGTGGCCAAAGGAAAATCTAGGAAATTATTTTCAGGTTGCTAAGATGCCCGCGTAACTTCCATTTTGGATTAAAGAATGTGGTGTTTCTCCAAATTTCGCCCTCTTAACATAACAAACAAATATTTGCTTTTTAAAGCTGAGATAAATTCGAGTCTGTTTTGTTAAAAACTTTTTGTCCTATCTCTAAAAATAAAGTGGCTGGGGTGTGCAAATGTTTGTATAAATAAACGTCTATAACTTCAAAACGACTGAAAGCATTTCAACAAACTTAGCGTCGTTGAAAGGAGCGTCTCTTGGCCAACAAAAGCTACCTTATTTGTTGTGATTGTAATTTGATATGTCGCCACCAGAGGGCATTTATTGATATTACTACTGAAATTGCAAAATTTCTATAAAAAATTAAATCTATTGGTATTATTTTTTTTCCATAAAAAAATAGCAAAATGATGCCCAAACAAGCTAGTGAAAAGCGCGCCTCGATATCTTATTCGTAACCTAAAGTATCGGTGAAGGAAGATTTAAAGAGAAAATTCAATGGATTTTGCTAGGTTGCCTACTGGTTATACAACCTAAGTAACATAGACAGAAGTATGTTGCCTACCTACAATTCTCCAACTATATAGGTATGTACTAGCCACATGTTGAAGACATTCGAAATAAACAGCATGTCAACAGCTTCATCATTTGTAAAAGGCATTTTTAAAGCTTAACGTGTGCAAGTAACATAAATTCTACTCCATCTAAATAAAACTTGACGTTTTTGTCCAATATTGTTATTAAGGATTTGTTTTATCTTCCATGGCCTGCTACTTATTATATACCTACTCGTACCTATTGCAAAACTAGCAGACTTAAAACAAGAAGTAAAAAAAAAAGAGAAAAGTCTTATACCATTTTGCCATCTGAACAACAGTCTTTTAGATATTAAACATTTAAAGCCAGCAAATGAGCGGTGTGGGAAGCACGCTAACCTATAGCACGGCC
>JAWQRM010000466.1:0-22433 GCA_033557675.1 Coptodactyla brooksi | reverse complement strand
GATGCGGTATGAACTGTGTAAAGGAGTACAAGGGTGATTATTCATATTAAATTGATGTTAATCCTAGGACATTTCGTCCATATATGAATTATAAGTAAATATTTACTTACTTATAATTCATTTTACATTGCCATGATAGAGCGAAAACTCGATGTCAAAAATATGACAAAGGACTCCACGTCAAACGTTTTATGGACTATCACATTAAGAAGTAAACACTTATTTTCCCACCGAAGTATAAATAATAAACCTATTTCTTGCACGTTTTTTAAATAAATTCGGGGACCCCCAAACGGGGTCGGGTCATTTTTAAGTTTTCTATTCGTTGCGTTTATTTGACTTTTATAGTGCTCATTGTGCTATCATTTAGATTAGCGTGAGTTCACAGAATATTTTTTCCTCTTCTAATATTCTTGTGTGGTAGTACGGAAGAATTAACAGCAGTTTTTGGTAAGCATGTTATTTTCTGATTTTGTTTAATAAGATGTTACAAAATAATTCGGTTAATGAAGCCACGGTAAGAAAAACATTCTCACAAATTTTACAACTTATCAAAACTAATTTTTTTATTTATTTTTAATATCGAATACTGCGGAAGCACGAAACGGTCCGCAAACCGAATATGTCTGTAACGGATTAGCAACACTAAAAGGTGGTAAGAATCATATACTAACCCGGAACTTTGAAACGTTCCGAAAGATCTAGCTGGAATGCGGGGAATTAAGACTCAAAATCAAATTCAATCCCAAAATCAAAAGCAAATCGTTCAAGTTGACTGAAGTAAACGAAGCAATTGGATAACGTTACTCAAGAAAACTGCAGTAAGTGTGAACAACAGATAATTAAAGAAGAAGAGAAAATGCCCATGTTATATGCTTTAATAAATGATGTTCATTTCCTTGAGCTCCAGTACTGGAAGTCACAACGATAGCTACAGTAATTTTTCAGATGATGAAAATTTATAGCAATATTATAATGTACTCTAAAAAATATTTCTGAAGTTTATTAAAACATTTGCAGAGTAATAAACACACCCTATGAGTTATACAACTGCAATAAGGAGTATGTATGTTGGGAAATCGTTACTAAAACCTTAAGGTGAAGTTATATTTGCCTTGTGTGATTTATGATGTATGAGTCACTCCTTCTTTTCAAAAAATGAACTATAGTATACAGAGTAGTTAGTTTCTACAAAGAAACAATCATGAAATTAACAAATATATCAAATCATTGCATCTAGTCCCAACATTTACCATCTTGTAAGCATTTACTCATTCATTAACTGAATATCTCAAATAACCAAGTAAATTAATATAAAGTACTTTTAGTAATAAACAGGCCGCCACTGAGGTATACCTGAAATTTAATTTTCCGTTCGTTTGGTTGTCTACACCTCTACGTTCGTTCGGTTGCATACCTCTGTAAAAACAAATGAGTTGCATTTATACAGCCTATGATCGTTTAATGTTTTTACTCGGTGGTTTTAGAAGTCATTCCGTTTAAACCTGTACAAAGATGATAGACTTTGTGAATTTTGAAAAAAGCTGTGATTTTACATCATTCACCCTAATAATACCGAGCGTGTCAGTAGGAAATGTTGGGCAACTAACAGCCGATTTAATAATTTCAACTTATAATCTTCAAAGGTACGCAACATTATGGCACCCTGGGATTATACCTATGGCAGGTAGTAATCCTTATGATATAAATACAAATTCAATTTGTACATCCTGTGAATTGTACGTAAATGAAGACTTAAAGTTAGCAGTGCTTCAACTACGATCTAGTATAGAAATTAAATTGGCATACGACTTTTTTACTACATTGAAAGATAAACTTATAGAATTGAAATTTGGAAATGTTTTGATTCTAACATCAACGTTTGCATATGAATTGCATATAGTGGAATCGAGTCATTTCCGTTATATTGGCAATGGTGAAAATATAGATACGTCTCTTCAAATACAACCTATGCAAGTAGAAGAAAATGGAAAATACATAATAGCTGGATCTGGATACGCTGTTAAATTATATGAATTATTAAATGATTCAATTTCTACCATGGTTTTGATTAAGTATGTATCCGAGGGTAATAATATACCAGATGCTGTAGCAACTTTGGATTTGCTATGTAGTTTAATGGATAACTTAAACGATAGAAATAAGTTTGAAGTGAAATTTCCAGTGTCTTGGAATTTTGTATTTGGTAATCCACCCCCCATGGGAATGTTTTGATTCAATAAAATGTATACCTTTAAAACAGATCTATTTTATCTACCTTTTCCTCATTGCGTACATACATTTTATGGGAGGTAGAGAACACCACACCAAACATTTAATATGGTGTGTTTAGCCATATGGCAACTTGCAATTGATGTGGTATTGGAAAGTGTATTCGCTGTCAATCATTATTTGTTCAGATAACTAAACACTTTCTGAGATGGACAACTTAGGCATCGCCCTTAACAAACGACTTACTTTAAATAGTCGACCTGAAAATGTGAAAACCAAAACTACTGCCACATTATTGCAATGTTGCAGGACCATAGGAAGACCATGGGGTTCATCATCAAGAATCACCTATGTATTATACCACTACAGTGAAGCCAATGCACGAGGATGGAGCAGTTCTGTAATGGTCTGAAGTAAATACAACTAGCTCTCCTAAATCCATTATCAAACAATGCAGACCATTCTGACGATCGCAAAGTCTCTTGAATAGTTAGTAGGTACTGCTTATATTTATAATTTTAAGATGTCATTTTTCTTTCTGCATACTTTTGGTTTCCAGTATAGGTGGAAAAGAGAAAGTATTTTGGTTGAGACACATTTTGTTCTAAATAGATGTCAAGCGTAACCTAACTTTCAGCAAGAGTGTATTGCTAAATGGGAAATGTGTAAGTCATTTCCATTAATGTGCTAAGGACAATTTTAAAATTAAAATCATATTTCTAATATATTTATTGTGACAGTTTGAAGAAAAATGGCTTATGGACTACTTATTCTTACCCAGTAACAGAAACTCTATTTATCCCTTTATTGATCTCTTTTTTTCAAGATGTTAATTGTACATATTAAATGTACCTAACTCTGACATAAAATGGGACAGAAGGAACGGCAATTGGTAACAGTCTTTCACCTTTTCTAGCTAATCTCTTCATGGGTTATCTTGAAACCATGTTAAAAAGAACTAATACAAAACGATTTATAACTTCATACTCTAATCATCATTTCCAACACAAAATAACAACATTTAATAGTATGATAGATCGGTTACTAAACGGTTTTGTTTCATTAAACAAAATTAGGTATAATAAAGAACTTAAATATGTTGAAGAGTTAGCTATATATAACGGGTTTAATAGAAATGTAATACATAATACTTAAAAAAAAAATTTTAAATCTACTTACGTGAGCATACTACTTTTGAAGCAGCACCGAAAAAAGAACCTAAACAGTTCATTAAACTCCCCTATGATAAAACCACTAAAGAATTAGCTAATATGTGAAAAGCGTTGGATTTTAAAGTAGCATTTACTAATAAGAACACTATTAAAAGTCGGTTAGGTAATTCAAAAAATAAAATAGATCTAATAGACCGAATAAATCGGGGATTTATAGAATAAGTTGCACTAATTGCGATAAAGTTACATCAGGCAAACGTGTAGGTCTCTTAAAATTAGATATGAAATCCAGTGTGGTTGCCCGCATAATTACCCTTAACCACAGGATAAATAATAAAAGGGAACTGAATAAACAAGTTAAATCAAATAATCAACTTGACGCAGCGGAAAGCCTAGAAATTTTTAAAAACAAAAATAAAATACTCAATAACTGCCCTGCCCTTATTCCTGCCTCCATCCTTTTGACCTGGTAGGTAGGACAAGATAATTAAATCCTAATTAGAAGTAAGTGGACCCATTAAAACGTAATTAGGGTAGATATATGTCTGACTTTTCATTTTAGTTGTTCATTCTCCTGAAGACGGTTTATTCGATAAACCGAAACATGTCGAGTTTTAAAACATTACTGGTTAAGGTGTTTGTTAGTTCTAGTGACTACGAGACCACAGATTTCCGTTTCTTCTAATAATATGAAGACAGGAATGGGGATTATACAGGGCTTCCAGAAATGCCCAAGTCCTACATGATTTGTATTTCATTCATAGTTTGGTGCTATTGTAATATTTTTGTGTGTGTCACTAAAAAGTAACCAGATGTTGACATTTCAAATGTGGGTGTTTGTGTAGAGTATTTCTTCATTATTAAAACATTTCAAAGTATCACGTGGCACATAGACATTTCTGAAAGCCCTGTGTATACACCATTAATTTAATTAGTAAAAATTTATAATACTAAACTTTATTGCATAAAGTGTATAAAAAGAATGACAATTATGTTGAAAATAAAGAAAGAATTATGTTGGGCAAAATTATTAAAACTAGCCAATTACTCGATTAGAATAACATCATCATCTGAAGAAGTTTTGCATTCCCGCAGCTCTTCAATTTTCCTAACACTCAGGCCCATAGGTACTTTAACTGAGCTTTCTGCAGACAGTGTGGTTGGTGGTTTTGTCTTCTGGCTGCTTTCTTGTCTAACAGTTGAAATACTCACCTCTGACTTTGCAGTCTTTGGAACAGGAACCTGTATTATAATTCCAATTTATGAAAAATCAAACTTTCCAAAGGAAAATATTTTACCTGTGCTATAGAAACTCCAGAGTCTTTAGGAAATGAAGGATATACATTTATTGACGGTGGCAGTGTTAAGTTTGGCAAAGGAGATACTTTTATAGATGACGTGGAGAAAGATAATTTTTCCACAGTTTTACTGCTAGCATCAATTTTCCGTTGCTTTTGCTTATCAGCTAGCTTTTCCTGTAATGTTTTTTGTGGTGTTACAGGTAATGGCTTAGCTACACTGACTGTTGCTATTGGTTGAGTTACAGGTGTGATAGATATATTAGGTCTGTCCTTAAGGATATTCGCAGTAGAAGTTTTGTCCAGCTCTTTTAACGTAATGGTAGTTGGTTTTGATGATTTATTGTATGTATCCTGAAAAACAAGGACATATATATCTCTTAGTTTTAGTTTAAGCTTTTAAATCATCTGTAGTACTCATTTGAGTAACGAATGGCGTCTCTTTGAGTGATTTATTAACTGTAGACAATCAAAATGAGAAAAAAATATCAAGTTAATTGTACCCAAATATTTAGACACCCACAACTTATCTTTAAGGTGTTCCAAAAAGTTTGTTTTGTTATTCTCGTTCAAAGGTAGTAATAACATGTCTGATAAATCATTCCAACATACATTTTGATGCAAGAACAATAAATCTGGTAAGACTGTCTTACATTAAAAAAATGATGTAGATATTTTTGACTTTTTCTCACAATTAAATAAAATAGATTTGGAAATAGATCTTCGATTTACATTACTATTTTTAGACTTGTGATAAATAACTAAAATGACTAAATTAGAACAATATTATACTGTCCACAATAATTTTATGGACAGTGGTGTTTGATGAATGTAGAAGGTCAATTTAGAATATCTTTTGATTTACAACAAATGTAACCCATTTTTGGTTCTTTGTAATAGGTATGTTTGATTTGTATTCTGGGTTCGTTTTCACTTAAGAATTAGTTTAATTGACAACTAATATTTTTAGTAAAGTCATTTTTTGGATTTCTTCTTTTTCACAACCCTTCTCTTACAAAGTTCTTCTATAACTATTTTTTTATAATCATATCAGCTCATACATTATACAGTGCTATATGAATTGCAGACTACAATTGTTTGTATCCATTCTTTCGAAATAATTGTTATTCTTGAGATGAACACTGTTTGAATAGCATTTACCATTGAGCATTGGACAATTTTGAAATTTGGAGTACTCAGTTCCATTGTTGATTAAACGAAACATGAAACAAAGAATTTGTATTAATTTTGTATTAAGAACAGAATAAAGTAGTATATTGGAAACGTTGAATGTTACTTTTAAGAAGTCAAAATGGTGAAGATGACGAGCACCCTGGATGCTGCAGCATATCAACAACCAACGACTGCATCAAAAAAAGGAAGAAAAGGATTATGCATAATCGACAAACCCCATTCTATCAGAATTGCTGATTATGTTGCCTTATCATTTTTTTTCGGATTTTTGGGCATGAGACGTGTCAAATGGATATTGCTCACAAATTGCTGAATAAAGTCAACAATGATCCAAAGCTGTTCAAATAGGTCATAACTGTATGACATCGTCCATGAGGAACCAATCGTCCTCATGGAAACATCTTGAAGAACTAAAACCAAAAAGAGCTCATCAAGTTCGATTGCATGTGAAAACTCTGTTCACCGCTTTCTTCGATTTCTATGGCACAGTATACCATGAGTTCTTACCATTAGGTGGTACAGACAATAAGGAGTACTACGTCTTTTGCATGAAGCAATCCGAAGAAAACGCAAGGATTCGTGTCAAAACAACTGCTGGTCATTGCACTACGATAATGCACATGCTCACAATTCACTACTTGTTCGTGAAGCTTTGGTCAAAACAACACAGTTTTGCCAAACAATTAAGGACGACATTTAGCCAACATTAAGGAGATGAAGACAGAATTGCTAAAGGAGCAAAAAGCCATTAAAGTCTTTCATCGCTCCTGATGATGCTAACGTGGTTAGTGAAACATGCGTCGAACATTCTTTTTCACATTTTGCCGTAGTGGTGGCTTTGTTTCACTTCAAAAATCATAACAAAAATTGCGTTCCAGAAGTGACGCTTCTACACTTGTGCTGACCCAAGTGTATTATATTTTGCAGATACTACTTTGAAAGGGACAAAATTAATATTGATGAGACTTTTTCTAAAAAAAAAAAAAAAAAAAAAAAAATTCCCCATATTTTTTCATAAAATCTCGAATAATTAACAAAATTATATTTCTTTTCGTTTCATTTCGTTTTTTTTTTAATATTATATAAGCCAAACCATTAAAACAATGTTTTATTAATTATATAAACAAGAAATGTACATACCTTTGGAATTGAATGATAGCTGCTTGTTGTTTTGGTAACTTCCTTTTGCTTGGGCTTACTAACTTCTATAGGATACTTAAAAGTTGAATTATTACTTTTACTGATTGTAGCCGTAACAGTTGGTTTTATGGCAGATGTTGATGGTTTTGGTGCAGAAAATGATAACTTTGGAACTGTCGCTGCTGTGTTACTACTAACATGACCAGGTGATAACATAGATGAACTTTGACTCATAGATGCCAATAGTCTCATCTGGTCAGGAAGCAGTCCTGACATTTGACTTGTGGAAGGAATAGTCGTAGGCAATTTATACAAATCTGCCATATTCTTATTCATGTTTTGGAATTGATTGATACTTTGCATTGCTTGAGTTAGCAAAAGAGGATTCATTCCTCCAGACAAATGCTGCATTGATTGTAATAAATTCAGCGAACTCAATAGGTTGTTTTGGGTTGTTTGTGGAAATAAGGATCCCAGCTGACTCATTTGCTGTGTTAAGGTAAGTGTTTGACTGTATTGTTTGAGTAATTCTTCTTGATAGTGCTGCAAGTAACCATAGGCAGCAGGATCAAATGCCTTAGCCCACGGTTGGGTAGCAGATATTGGATTTCGAGCTCTTGTCCTAGATTGGCCTGGTATTTTTGGACCAGGTGGACGTCCTCGTGGCCTTCCCAAACCAGGTCTCTTCAGATGCTGATTTGCAGGTGGAATTACTGTAGATGGCGTTGGATGTACAGGCACCTAATTAAAAAGTTGATTAACATAATTCAACATATAAATATATGTTGTTTTATGGTGATGTATTTATAACGTTTGTTAACTATATTTTGCATTTAATTATATCTCATAAAGTATTAAGACAGTACACATCTATAACTTTATATAAACAATTTTATAACAAATGATAATTAATGCTGGCATTAATGTAAATTAGTATTTGTATAAATTTGCTTTATTCACAAGTTATGTAAATGTTTGTGCCATTAGTATTGTGTAAATAAGGGCCTAAATTGTATGGCCTGCAAATTGTCAATTTTAGAAATAAGTAGACAACAAATAATTCGAACATGTTGAATTCATATAAATTAAAAGTTTTGTAAAAATGTGCATGATGTATTTTTAATAGTATGTGAATGATATAGAAATGCTGAAAATAAACCAAAAGTTACAAATTTTCATACAACCAATGATAATACGATTGAATCCCAACCAAAGCACTTTAAATAGAAAGTGATGCGCATAAAATACAGTCGAACTTCAACAACCTGAACACCGAGATGCTGCAGAAAAATCGGAGTTATCGAGATTTCCAGTTATTGAATAATGTGCGTATTTTTTTGTGAATGAACATTTATTTGTATGTACTGTGTATTTATTTCAGAAGAAATGTGTTACATGTTATGTAAATGCTTTAATAACTATATTTTATAAAAAACTAACAAAAATGATGTCTGTACATATATGTATATGTATATATGTACATAATACGTATGTACACACATATTAAAAACCATTCAACATGTTCATATGTATGAATGCATTTATTTTCGTGCAAACAAAATCAGTTATTTATGACTCAATTTTCTATTTTGATTTTCGAAAAAAGCTTCAATGTTATTTTAAACAATATCAGTTGTATATTCATTGGTTTTTAAATAGGAATGCAAAACACTCAACAAATGTGCAACCAATTTGTTTGAAGGTGGTTGCTGGGAATCATATTCCACATCCTCCTCCATCATATCATTTTCGCAGTACTCATCGTTGTCAGACTGTAACAATTCAGATTCAGATTTGTAGGACCTGATAATATTTTTATCAGGGGGGAACTCCGAAGTAACAATATCATCATCCACCTACATGAAACCATTAATGGTGCTACCTTCTTCTCGATACTTTTCCAAGCTTCATACTCCATTTGCAGTTGGATTTCGTCTTCAGCTTTTTTTTTTAAGTGTTCACTTATGAAAATCAAGGGAATTTCACCCTCTTCCTCCCACTCAGTATACTGACCAAAATTGGCCTTTTTAAAACAATTAGAAATCGACAATGTTTAATGTCGATACTTCAAGCGTTAGTTATATCATCAACACAGTCCATTAATGTATTTTTTTGTTTTTTTTTTGTTTTCTTCAAAGAATCTGATGGATTTCTTCAAAATCCTTCAGCGATAATAACATTTTCAACATTGTATGATACCCTGATCAAGTGGTTGCAGTTTAGATGTCATATTTGGGGGAAAAAAGCAACTTGAATAAATTTTAATTTTTCCTGGATGTTTTTAGGATGGGCCGAAAAGTTGTTAATGAAGAGCATAATCTTTCTTCCCTTGTTTTTTAACTGTTTATCCAATTGTAACAGTCATTCTTCAAAAATTACTTCTGTCATCCAAATCTTTGAATTTGCATTATAGTCAAGGAGCAACCACTTAACATCTTGCAAGCAGCGAGGCTTATTGCTTCTGCCTATTAATAGCAATTTCACTTTCTCTGATCTATCTATGTTTATGGCAAGCATCAATGTAACTTTATCTACTATGCTTCTCCGCATGGCACTTTTGGTCTTTAAAAGTTAATGTATTATCTGGGAGACATTTAAAAAATAACCCTTTCTCATCTGCATTAAAAACATCCCATGCTTGATAACCTTCTAATAAATACAGTAAAACATCACATATCCATTTAATACAATCTTTATCACTACTTTCTCCACATGCCTTTTTATGATATACGCCATATTTATAGGAAAACTAAATTTTAAAATAATATTTACAAATTTCTTCTTATATACTCTATTTATATATGTATCTACATATGTATACTCTATTTATTCTCCTTTTACCAATTTGACGTTACCCATATTCATATGAATCATATGAATCGAATTGAAAATAGGAACCAGAAATGATCAAAATACAGTCTGTGTTTATCCATCTTATCGTTTTTCTACTTATTGGTGCATAAAGATGTTTTCTTTAATCGGGATTGTTGTTTATAACAAGCTGTATTATATCAAAAAACGGTACAAGGAAAACAAATAGTTTTTTTTATGTGTACTTGCATTCTCAATTATCGAGCCAGCTAGTGCTTGCCTTAAAGTTTGGTTGTCCTAGTTTTTGACCAAACTCAAATGCTTTTTCATTAATTAATTCCCTAGATATAGCAAGTTCTTCTTCCTAGCCGAGTTAAACCATTCTAAAACTGTTGATACTCCCACTTGAACCACCACTTTCGATGGCAGTGATGATTGATTGCTTATTTTTTTTAAAATAGTAGACACTGTAATTGTCGGAACACCACACTTCGTAGCTACATCTTTATTTTGTACACCACTTTCCACTTCTTTTATAAATTTAAAATTTTGATCAACAAACAACGTTTTTTGATCAACAAACAAAGTTTTGATGACATTATGACCCACAAAAATGTCAATAAGTGGCAATAAATCAAAGAGGCACAGTAGTTTTTCACTTAATAATAACATATAAATCAAACAAGTGATCTTACCAAGGGCAGAAACTGAACTGTCTGCATAATAACGTTAAGACGAGAAGGTATCATCGTAGGTACTTAGGCGATTCCCTCAGAAAATTCGACTTATCGAATTTGGCGCCATGTATTTTGTTCAAGTTATTGAAGTACTTCCAGTAATCGAAGTTTGACTTATCAAGTAAAAATTACACATATATCTCATGTTTGATGCTATTGCCAACCAACTTGGTTCGACTTATTCAAAATTTGAGTTATTGAAGTTCGACTGTAGTAACAAAATAAAGAATCTTTCAAGTTTACCATTATTCACATTTAGTGTATATACTAAGTATCACATATGAAATGACCAACAATAAACAACTAACCAATAACAATTCAGAATGTAATTTTAATATTAATCAATTCGTAACATGGACTTTCTGTTCGTTAAATAAGATTTTAACAAGATAATCAAAATAAGCTTTTAATGAAAAAAGATAATTGACAACATTAGTTTTTATTACATAGCCAGCCTAGTTGCAGCAAAAAACAATATAGCTTAATACGAAATTATAAGTCTGCCAATTTTTTAGCTTTATGAAATACCGATACACAAAAATATTGATACTTATATTTTTGTCATTGTTGAGATAATGAGAGTTTCAAAAACACATTTTGCTAATGTCGCAGTATTGTAAAGATTTTAAAACCACCTTACCAGTTTTTACTTGGTTTTTATTCACATGCTCTAACCATCAAAAATCGATCTCATAGTCATACCAGGAACAAAACCTAGCATGTATGTATTTAAATAAATGCTCTCCAAATGTTTCAATTCATCATGCAGTTTCTGAATACCAGAACATCCTAATTGTGAAGCTAAAATAATAACTTACATGTGTGGATGTTATCGGAACGGGTCTTGGTGTAAATAATTGTGCCTGTTGTTTTTGTGTTTTTTCGACTGCTTTGCTTTGGAGACAAAATTTTACAGCCAAGTCTAGTAAATTAGCATTTTCTGGAAGCTGCAATTGAAAATATAATGATACAATAATTATACAATACCAACAAACTATTGAATACAATTCTACCTTTTCTTTCATGTACTTTTTGTAAACTTCAACAAGCATTCCTGAAAATATTGACTCTTTATGTGTTAAACTCTTTTGACTTCTTTGATAAATGCGGTATATATCTAATAACATTTTTTGGACTGCAGCCATCGATAGATTTTCAACATTTTTAATCTGTCTTCTTAAACACTGTATGCACAAGGTTAGAGCTTGTTCTGAAAGTTGTTCTCTCTCTACGTGTCTGATGTAAATTCTACATATAAATTTTAATCAGTAGATAAAGCACACGGGAATTCACGTATTTGACATAAGGTTTAAAAAGGTTAAGGCTGAAAAGGTTTTAAGGTGAGAAATAATATTCTATATACAGCAGATGCTCGATAATGTAAAGACTGTATAACGGAAACATTGCGCTAATAAGAAAATCAAAGGCAAAATTCGTACTATAGGATGATCCGGAGCACTATAGTACAAATTTTGCATTCACATTAGCATGATGTTTCCATTATCCAGTGTTTATGTTATCGATCGTCTGCTGTATGCTGATATATTTGTCATACACAAATTTGAATTTTAAATTGTAATTATTGGGATACTGATGCCATGTTGTCAGTAGTATATTTCCATATCGGAGAAATATAAACTTTATTAATTGTCAATATATATGGTGCTGGTTGTTGAGTGATGGTTCATAGAGCAACAACATATTCCAGATATTAAAATAGTGTAATTTAGTTAAATATCATTTAGGCATCAAAAATTGAAGTCAATTTAAGGCAACTTCAAAAATTGTGCTCCGCTGGAAAACAGCAGTGTGTTGGGTCCGTATGAATTACCAGCCAATATAAACTGCCATTAGTACTTATACCTTCTACAAAATAAACATGACTAATTGGATGATTTACCACTAAATTTGAAAGTAGAACATGTACAGAGTGATAATTGGTAGTCACATACTAAAGTTGAGGTTTGGAAGCTTTGGTTTGGGAACAAAGTTCAACAATATCGCCACTTCAATATTGAAAAATAATTGCTCAACACAAGTTTCGCTAACCAATTTAGCATTGTCAGGAGCACTTTCTCTTCTCACTCCTGATAATGCTAATTTGATTAACGAAACGAGTGTTGAGTAATTATTTTTCGGTTTCGGTGTAGTCCCATAGCAAAAACTTTTTTTATTTCCGGAGATATCAAATAACCATTTTCACAAACCTGGGATACTTTTCAATGAGAAAACTGATGGTGAACATAAAATTGGCCCAACTGTAGATTTCAAGTTATAAGCGAAAACTGGAAAAACATGATTTTCCATAAATGGCTATACAAGAACTTGGTAAAAAATATATGAAATGTTTTTAATTTCGCAAGTTGTATAAGTTCAATTGTCACAATTTGTTATTGTTGTAGGTTTGTCCCTAATGTATGTTTCCTTTGGTAGTCATTTTGGATGCTTACCTTATTGTTGGCTATCAAAAAAGTTTGATATGTTTAGGTATGCTTGGCGATATTTTCCTTATAGAGAAAATGAAATGAAGAATTTGCATTATGAAAATATGAAAAGCAACAAATTTGCATATGTTGCTTTTCGATGAGAAATTTGAATACATTTTTTAAAATTTTCCTTATTTTTCAGTGTACATACATTTCTAAACACATATATCAAATAGTCTATACTAGCAATATTAGCAATACCAACTATTATGGTGTAATCAAAAAATTATGAAGCCATTGTGAAGATCGTTGTTAAGCTTTTTGTGAGCTGACAGTGGATGAAAACTGAAATTCAAATTCATGTATGGCAAATGTTATATTAGCATATATAGTATATTATTTTTCATCATAAAACAACCTCTTTGTCAGTAAATACGAGTAGATTGTGAATGGTTTATAGGTAATAATCTAAATACATACTTATCAGCATCAGGAACTTTGCGTAATTGTAAACACACATCTAACAAAGTCTTATAGTCATTTGTATCATGCAAAATTTGTAGCAAAAGAGTTACACATCTTCCTATATGGGCAGCTAAAGATCCTGGTCTATCAATTTCACTAGAAGGAATACGCCACACTCCCTAAAAAGAAAAAAAAAAACAAGTTAGTACATGACAAATACTGTTGAACAATACAAATATTTATATATGCAAAGCTGTACAAAAACTTACATTAAAGAAATTATTTGCTTTTCGTTCAGCAAACAATCCTGACACAAGCACTCCATTCTTACATTTATATTCTCCAAGGAACAACTGCCGGCACTTTGTAAGATCTTTGCGTTTAGGGCAATGAAAATACATATGTGCTAATCTATAGAGGGCTTTATAATTTTGGGGCAAACGTCGTATGCATTCTTCCAGACCTAAAATAAAAGTTCAAATTCAGATGCCAAAAATATAATTATATGGAAAAATACTTATTATTTGGGAATTTGAAAAACAGTTTCACCAAGATATATTAAAATCTCAATATTGAACATTTTTGTGAATAAAATACTTTTTCCTTAAGGTAAAAATAAGAAAGAGCTTACATCCGAATACAAAGTTAAGGCATTAAACTAGTAGAATATAATAAAATTTGCTATCAAGTTACATACAGTTCCCATAGACTGTATTTCAATAAAAACAAATTTATATGTATTAAATAAACAATATGCTCTACAGGCCTTGAAAGCTTTCTTCTTCATTCTTTCCTGTGCCTTCTCTTACCAGTCCCTCATGTGCATGGTCCACCTGGTCCTCCATTATGCTATACGACCATTTCTTTCTCAGGCACCCTTTCCTTTTCTTGGTAATTGACACCCTCTGTAGCACTATTTTCGTCATCCTTTCCCTACGTAACCTTTCAATAGGATCCAACCATCTTAGCCTTTGCGTCTTGACACTTGTTATGCTTGGTTCTCCATGCAACAATTGTAATTCGTCGTTTGTTCTTCTTACTCATCCTTCCTCTGTATTTCGTCCTTCATAGATCCTGTTCAGCGTTTTCCGCGTTCTCACATTCTTCGTCTTTTATGTGTACCGTCAGGTTCTCTGCCTGCCTCGTTTTCCCCATCACCATGTACTTTGTTTTATCCTGATGTATGATTAGGTCTAGTTCTGCTGCCTCTTCCCATTGTCTTTGTACTGTTCTTTTTAGTTTTTTCTTGAATTTCGCAAGCAATGTCAGGTCGTCACCTCAAACCCAAACGTCATATCACCTTCCCAGTTCACCTTGTTCTCCATATGTCAGCGTCATCCTCACCAACTGCGTCAGTTTTGCAGATACCCTCAACTCTCTCATCGCTTGCTATAACTGCAGTCTGTCGATTATATCATATGCTTGTCAGAAGTCTATTAACAGTGCATATACTACTGTCTTATACTTGTAGCTCGTTGTCTGTCGTTTCTTAATGGTGAATATTTGATCTATCATTGAGTTGTTACCTCTAAATCCTCCCTGATACTCCCTCAGTATTCTTTCTTCATGTACATTGAGCCCGATTCTTATGGTAGTCGCCATTATCTTGCAAATTGTATCCAGCAACGCAATATTCAATAATTTTCAGATTTTGTACTATCTCCATTCTTATAAAGCACGTATACTAGAACTTTGCACCAATCCGATAGCATTTTCTGTGCCCCCATGACGATTTTAATCAGTTCATAAATTTATTTTGCCAGCCTTGTTCCCCCTGCTTTCAGCATCTCTACCGTTATTTTGCTCTCTAGTGAGGTCTTCTTGTTCTTCCTCCTTAGTATCACCGCTTCAACCTCTTCCATTATTGGTTCCTCCACATCTACCCCATCCTACTCCTCACCAGCCCTTGTCATGGCATGTTAATATTGATTTGCATTGTTTAGCAACTTCACAAAATGTTATTTCCATCTTTCTAGCACTTCTACTGGGTTATATATCAAGTACCCTTCCCTATTTCTACAATACTTGCTTCTTTTCTGATAACCTAATCCCATTTTTCTCACCTCCTGGAAGAAGGATCTGACTTCTTTATTCTTAAATGTTTCTTCGATATGTCTGAGCCTATTCTCCATAGATGTTCTTTTCTTTCTTCCGTACATTGCCCTTATTTCCCTCCTTATTTCAATATATGTTTCTTTCACTGCTATTTTGCAAAACCAATTATCTTATACATTCCTATCTTTCCGCTATTTCTTTGCACTCTTCATCAAACCATTCATTTCCCTTACGTCTCTTCCTCTCACTTAGTATAACATTTTTAATAATTCCTTCAATCAATTTCTTGACATTTCCCCACTTTGCCTTCATTTCGGTCACGTTTCCCTGTGCATTTAAACCACTCTCCATCTCCCCATAGGTTTCGCTGACTTTGTTTGCTGCCTTGGGTTTGCTTTTCTTTGCCCTTTGTATCCATTTCCATCGAGCAGTTGAGCCTGACTAGAAAATAGTCTGAATGCACATCTGCCCCTCTCATACTCTATGTTCTTGATCAAGGTCCTATGTAGGTTTTCAATTAATACATGATCGATTTGATTTATCGTTTTATCGTTCGGGGCCACCCATCTTCCTTTCTGTATTTCCTTCTGTTCAAACTGCATACTCCGTATTATCATATTTCTCCCCACCGCAAAATGTATTGCTTGTTGTCCATTACCATTTGCTTCCTCGTGCTTACTGTGCTTTCCTATACTTGGCACATAAGTATCGTCTTTTCCCAACTTCACATTATAATCTCCCAAAACTATTGTAGTATCAGCTCTTGGCAACTTGTACACTTTCTACCAGTTCATAGAGTATGTCCTTTTTTCTACTATCTTTTTATTCCGATGGAGTGTGTAAGTTGATAATATTACCATTACGTTTTTCTCGCTTTAACCGCAGTACTCATAATTTTTCTGATATTAATAATGACTGACATTAAGTGCCATAACCTTCTTTAATTCCACCTCGCACCATAAAATCTATTTCCAGCCTCCTATTGTTCCCTCTGCTTTTGAAGAACTTTACATCTTCCATTTCTGCAATCTCCGATCCCAAATGGTTTGTTCCATGTAGCGCTAAGGTCTCTACCCTGTATTTTTTTCTGTCCTTAATTAGATTTTTCATGCATCCTAATGCATTCGTGCCCCACATATTCCAAGTGTCCATAACCAGTGTCCCTTTCCTGTCTATCTTGTTCCCTTTTACCTTTTCATCCTTTATGTTTCCCTCAATCACGTCCTTTGTTGCTGTATATGTCTTATTGTTTTCATGCTGAAAATAATCCTTTTCCTTCTCTCTTAATCTTTCAAAGTTTTTTGTTTGTCCGTTCCTCTCTCCTTTATTTCAGCTTATATTCCTTGTCATTCCAAATCCACACTTCCTCACCTGCAATTAGTTTTCTAAAGGCGATTTTAACCTTTCTCTCGCTCCTCCTTTCCGCTCGAGCTTATTATATGTCTTATCTTCATTTGTGCTTCTCTCTCCTTCTTGGTGTAGCCTATGTATACTTCTGTCCCTTCCAATCTTCGCTTCTGTGCCATTACTTTCCCTTTGAGTCCAGTTTGCCAGCCTAATCACTGTGATGTTAGTGCTACTTTTTGGTACTATTTCTCTTGCCTCATTCACATTCGTCCTTATTCCCATCTTATGTATCAAAAAAGCTTTACCCTCCCTTTCTATGTTTGGGCCATGAAAGTTCTGTCCTTTTATGACCATGTTATTTTTCTTTTCCAGACCTTCCATTCTCTCTATCCTCCTTTGCTTCTTACTATTACTTCCACCTTCTCCTTTAATTTCTTATTTTCTTCTGTCACTACACTTATTTCTTTCCAGTACAGTTTCTACTACTCTGCCATTTGGTGCATCTGCTCCATCATCACCTTAAACATCCCCTTCAATCTTTCATATCCTCCTCCCTTTCTCGGCGCATATCCCTTGTTTCTACCATCCCTTCTTCTGTTACTGTTTGGTTTCTTTCATTGGAGTTCTGGCCATTTTCTTAGATTTTCGAAAGATGTCCTTTTGCTCATCTTTCCCTTTCATTTTCTGTTTATCGGTGCACGAGCTATCGCTATTGTACCGCAGTTCACGTTCCAACATATATCGTACCGTTTGCCTAGTCTCATCTGTTCCCAACGCGTTAGCTTACCTAAGAACGGCTCTGTCCTGCTCCACCGAACGAACGTGCACACCGTGCTAGCAACGGAACCTGGACAGTCCCCTCGGAGGTTATATTACACTTAGCGCAAAACAACTTACTTAGTTATAATTATTTTCCGTTGGGATCCTAAACGTTTTTACCTTACTGATATACCTGCTTATCCCTTCCATGATTCCCTAGCACACCGCTAAAAACAGTCGACTCGATACCTCCCCAATTTTGGGTTTAATTTCGGAGCACTGCTTCTACTGCTTGCACTATCCAAGACCGGATAGTGCAAGTCTCATTTTATGTGTATTACTTACCCAAAATACATTGATCTGTTAGTGCAAGTATTTCATTCCCCGTAAGGTTACCATTATTCCCTGATGAACTAGATGATGAAGAACTGCTGGAATCATCACTGTCTGAATCTGAACTGTCACTATCACTAGAACTACTAGAAGTTGAAGAACTTCCTTCTGTCGATTTCTGAGAAAATAGGATTATACACAAGATACATACATTTTCAAACCAAGCAAACCTACTCTGATATTATTTTCATCGCTTCTTTCTGAACTTGAATCTTTAACTTCTTTAGGTTCCATCTTTATATCCTTGTCTCCTTGAGGAGAAATTGTTACCTCTTGCACTACAATATCAGAATCGTCATTATGGTCAAGTTGTTTCTCCATAGTTGCTTTCATCATTTCTTCCATGATCTCCTGAACATCTCTTTTCTTATCTATAAGAGAAGCATGTGGACAAAAAGTGTGTGATAATTACAAGTATAACTACCATTTTCATCTCTCATGTTAAGAATATCTTCATCTGAATCCTCCAATGCAGTTGTTATTGCTACCGGTTCTCTTTCAAGTTGCCTCAACATGTCATCCAGACATTTTCTAACATCAGTTAATAATTGATCTTTAGCTTCAGTTTTTTCTTTCTTTTCTTCATTTTGTACTGTTTTTATTACAACCGGCTGTTCAGAAGTACTGAGGGTAGTATTTTGTGGTTCAGATTCAATATCTGGTCTTTCTCCAGGTTTTGGAATACTGGCAGCATCCAAACATTGACTAAACATTTTGCCAATAGCTTCAGGTATTGGTTTACCTTCATGTAGTTCTAAGTATTTTATAATAGATGCATTTATTCTGTAATGAATTTCTAGAGTCTCTACAGATAAATGCTGTGGATTGGTGTAATTGATTTTATCTGGGTAAGTCGCTTTATTTTCATGCAGGAATGCCATTCCCTGCAAACAAAAAGAACTACTGTAAATGTTGTACAAAATTTAGCGTTCTTGCTCATGAGCGCATAAAGTACAAATTGACTTTCCTAGGCTGAAGTCATCACTGGGTAAAATCCTCCCAGACTGATTTAAGTTGATTAATTAGATAGAAACAACTGATTATTAATAGCATCTAGAAATGATTAGAAGGTATGTTTCAGAAATAAGAAACTATTAAAATTGTAGACACCATAGGCTTAATATTTTACAAAAGGCATTTCTTACTTACAAAAGAGGGTTCACAAAACGTTATTTTGAACAATAAGCTATTATTTCATGGCCTACTTGATACTTAGGTACTCTTCACTACTAATTAGTTTAAACATTTTTAGTGGTACTTACTTTTTAGGTTTGTTACTATGACTTAGAGTTAAACAATATCATACATTACGCCAAAACTGAAAAATACCTGCTCGACGCAGATTTCACTAACCAGGTAGCCGTTATCAGGAGCGATTAACATAATCTTCCATCGCTCCTGATGAAGCTAATTTGGTTGGCGAAACGTGTGTCGTGCAATTATTTTTCAGTTTTGGTATAGCGGTAACATTGTTTAACTTTGTTACTAGTCGAAAGTTCCAAAACCACAACTTTACTATGATTCAGTGAATAACGAAATATTTAAAGAGTGAAAACACGCTAGTTGTTCTATCAAAATTGCACGGCAGCGTTGCATATGTTTTGCAAATAATTATTTTTAATACTTTTCTGTTTCAAATAAAATGAAATTTTTTGAAACTGCCAACGTATTTCATTGTTTATTGTATGTATGTCCTGTAGCTGTTATGCAAAAGCAAAATTATATACATACCGTAAGGTAGTGTTGGAGATATTCAGAAGGTTCCTTTTGTCTTTTTTGAGCAATTTTTCCAAGCATATAGTGATAGAGCCATCGTTCGTCAATCTCACACAAATCAGGCTGATGTAATTGCAACGCTCTGAGGAAACTAGTTCCAGAACTATCTAGTAAGGTATCTTTTTTATTCTCTAGCATATCAAACCTAAAACCAACAGCAGTTACTTATTATTCATTTATGTATATTGTGTCATACTTCTCCATGCTCAACGTTTCTGAATCATATTTTAATACTCGTGAACAAAATGAGTGCACCATATATTCAAATGATCCATATTCAATCCACAGTGTAATATGATCACTTGCAAAAGATAGTGCTTGTTTAAAACAAACTTGAGCACTTTGTGCCATATCCAGAAATTCCATCTCTGACTTAAATCTTTCGCAGTGATTGAGTTTGGATTCCAATTGGCTAGCGATTCCCAAAGCTAAACAGGCCCAAGTATCCACACGGAATGGATTTATGCATAAATCCAATATAAAGTATTTATAACTCCTTTTCACTTCACTTTGTTTGAAGTAAAAGTCGCCAAGAAGATAGTACATTGAGCGAGTTTTTATGGGAAACTCTACAGGCTCAGGAATAGTGTCCACATTACCATTGACATAATCAGACACTTTTGCAACTAGTGGTTGGGGATCACTCTCAATTGGCACAAGTGATGAAATTCTTTGTAACAACTGTTCTAATTCTGCTGATATTGATATGCTTTTATATGAATCAAATTCCGGCAGAGCATCTGGACAAAAGAATTCATAAACTTGTTGTGCTTTTTCCCAGGTTAATGGAAGTGGATTAACATTGTGGTCAGCTAAATGTCGAGATACCTAAAATAATTTTTCAGTATAATATAAAACATTTAAGATTCAATTAGTAACTTTTGTTCTAACTTCTTTCTACAAATTAATATATAAGTGTTAAGGAGACGTTAAGGGTAGTACATACGCTCCTAAAGGATATCCTCCATACATAATACACATCTGACATTTTTAAATATTCCTTCTCAAGCAGAAACTTGTTAGAAGTTATCATTCATTATTTATATCTATTAAGAAGATATAAATAATGATCGAAAATAATCAAAGTACTCTCACCTCAGGATTTTCCGCAAATATGTTTTCTGTGTTTAATTGTAGGTTTAATCAATAGTAAACTCTTCAATAAATATAGTCAATTTTCTGCACTCTAAAAATAACTTCTCTAGGGGAGCGAGCTTAAAATGAACTTTCAAAACAACTACATATAAGTAAAAGAAAAATCGCGCAGAATAATTTAAATTCGATATTAAAATCAATCTTTTATGTTTCGGAATTACTTCTTAATGCTCAGAATCAAGAATCAAATTAATTCTTGATGGCTTTCTAATTAGATCCCACTTCTTTCCTTTATGTTTGAATGCCATTTTATTGAAGCTAATTTACCTTTGTGACTGAAGAATCTCTTGCGCACACTGTATAGCTAGAGCAGGACTACAATTTTGGTCTCCAAGATCTCGGGACTTGAATTGCTTACATTATTTCTATGGAGAAAATGGGTCAATGGATTTTAAAACCAAGACAGGTTTAAAATCTCCAAAATATGCTCTAAAATTTCTATTTGAAAAGTTTTTTGTTAAACTTGGGATTGAGCTATATTTTGAGAGTGAACGGCTGTTAGGATAATACGCTGCTAAATTCATTTTTTCTAGTTAGCCATGATAACGAATTAGGGTGGCAATGGTAATGTAAATTGTTTGTATTTGGTCATCTTTTTGACACTAGTAAATTCCAAATATTAGAAAAAATTAAATTTACGTTTTGAGGAGTACATTTTACTTTAATACATTTTTGTACTAGCGGTTACTGTTTAAGCAAGATTTTGAGAGTATAGGTGTAGACTTAGCGAATGACGAGGCTTCTACTTTACCGAGCTCTACATTCAATATGAAAAAGGTAGAATAAACAATTTTACCCGTAGCGGTTCTCAAAGATATTACCCCTAAAGATGATAAATAAGGAATGACGAATAAACAATTTATTTAACAATTTAAATTCAAAGATGGTTGTTAATTGTCTCTGAATTTAAATTCAAACACGTTGTCATTGGCTGTTAGGCACGCATGACATCTTTTTAAAATATTCGTAGACACATTTAGCAACATCGTAGGGTTTGATTTGATTTTGTAGTGCTCAGCAAAATAGCAAAATTTTGCTTAAACAGTAACCGATAGTACAAAAATGTATTAAAGTAAAATGTACTCCTCAAAATGCAATTAAAGCAGGCACCATCTTGAAAAATGGTTCTAAGAAAAATTGTTTGCTTTGAGGAGTTCTATTTTGTCCTAGCTATTGTTACAAAGTAGTAGATATACCCTATATATATATATATATATGTAAGTTATGTGCCACCACGTATAGTTAGAACAAAGGAATAGCTGAATAAGCAATAAAATAGTATATAAGCGCTCTATTGTCTATCGAAAGACAGTCAGTACTTATATTCTGTACCGCGTACATCTACATTGTAATAAAAGTACATTTTATAGTTTTACGTAAGAGTTCTAGTTGAATTCCCGAACCTACAACTACTGCCAACGAACCCAAACCAACATCCTACAAACAAACAAATACGTTAAAGGAAGTTTTTAA